>VUQG01026796.1:0-13847 GCA_015106755.1 Etia nguti | reverse complement strand
CCTCTGCTCAAAGATGGCCGTTCACAGTGGACATAGATGGCTTCTTTCACTCCTCTTTCAAACCATCTGTCTTCTCTGTCCAAAATGTGAACATTGGCATCCTCAAAAGAGTGACCTTTGTCTTTTAGATGCAGATGGACAGCCGAGTCTTGTCCTGTGGAGGTGGCTCTTCTATGTTGTGCCATGCGTTTATGAAGTGGCTGTTTGGTCTCTCCAATGTAGAGGTCTGGGCATTCCTCCACCATTTGACCCTAGAACTGAAGAAGCTTCTCGGATGAGAGGTGAAACGTCTTCAAGCAACTTAAAGAAGTCCAGACGCTTTTTCTTCCAAGCTCCTTAGACTACGATGACCTGGATGACTGAGAACCTTCATAGACGTGTAGTGGGAAAATGCACCTTATGCTACTGTACTGGAACCCAGCAAGTTGCTATTAAAGTTGTATATAGAAATTATTGCCTAACAGGATAAACAGGTTTGTTTGCTGTATTGTGGTGGATTTAAAGTGTTTGTGACTCGTGCACAGGCTCTATGGTTTCATGGTCAGAGTTAGGTTAAATAAAAGGTAGCAGAGATGAATTTGAAGTTAAGTTGATGATGCTTAGATTCATTCACTAAGTTCCACATTCATACCAACTTTATACCTTCTAGAAAGAAGACAGCATAAAAAATGTCATAAACTGTCAGTGTGGAGGATGGAAATCAGTCAGGACAACTCATGAAACATCTGCTAGTATCTTTTTGAATTCAGTTGTGTACATCCACAAAGAGCAGCAGGTCAGCTGATCACAGCCTGTACATTAAGAAAATCTACTGGAGCTCTCAATAGAAATTATTGTGTCATTTTTCCCCATGCTGAGCAATTACAACTGATTTTAGTGTTCACCCACTGGCTGAATCCCACTTTAACCTCTGCCTCTAAACAGGAAAATTAGTAGGGCAAGTCACCCTCTACAATGTAGGCAACAGAAAATAGAGCTTTTTTAAAACTTACCTCATTCATGCTGAGTAACTTTATTAGAATTAAAAGTTAGGAATACAAACTTTATTTCAGTCTATCTACTAATACTATTTTATTATTGCATTAATATGGCACAAGGTTCAATTAGCTATGCATAAAAATAGATGGTAGAAATGTTCTTTAAGGAGCTACTTTTACTTTCTTACTCTGAGTACATTTCAGAGCTGGCACTTTTCCACTTTTACTTCAGTAAAGAAGTTAATCAGTAACGTTTACTGGAGTATTTTTTAACACTATTATCTCTACTTCTACTTAAGTACTTTTTTTTAAGTTGAGTACATAAAGTTTGGGGTCATCCTGCAATCTTGTAAGAACTACCTGCACTGCTTTAGTAACTGGACCACAAGTGAAGAGAAATGTAACATCATATGAGACCATTGTTTAATCTGCCTCCATAATAACATCTCTCACCTTCTCAACAAAATCCAGTGTGTTCTGGATGTGGTGTTTTGAGTTGCCTACCACAACACAGAAGATCTACATTGTCAGGCCAGGACTCTGTAGTCTATTTACAGGGAGGGACCAGGGAGTCAAGGAGGCCATCTACATAAAAAAGGGAAATACCATATCTGAATCGAGGAGGTGTCCTAAGGGTATATCTTTCACAATCTTACAATCCTGTGATAGCTAACAGTAATGATGCTATCTAACTAGCTATCTAGCATAAATACACTGATCAGTGTGCTGCCCTGACATTAGTGTTAGCTGGGATATTTGACGTATATTCTGTCCACATCAACAGTGTCTCCTCACTCAGTTTGTCCCACTGTTGGCACTAAAAGTAGACTGTTAGTTCATCTCTGAGCCCTCACTTTGAACTACAGCACTGTCACTGAGGGACATCAATTTAAATCACACTTTGAATTACACTAAACCAAAATCTTCCTCAATGCTTTCATGCTTATTTACATGCTGTGAATTAAAAGTTTGCAGCCCTCAGTATATTTGTGAAAATATCAATGTGCACATTTTTGAATATTTTTTTCCGCAACTGTAAACAAACAAAAGTGTGTTTTAAAAAAATTACAAGTGAAAATTTCAAAATACAAGTAAAACATTTTTCTACACATTCTTACTTTTTATTCTACTAGCTCTCACATTTTGCAAAATATATGCCTGCATACATTTTAGCTGTCATAGTCTATGTTAGCCAACTAGGTATCTAGCCTAAATAATCTTATTATTTCTAACCTTTGTTATTCAGACATTAATTTTAACTAGGCTATTTGACTGACATTCAAGCAGATTTTCCTCTCCCCATCCACCTCCTCCAGCTTATCCAGGGGAACACTGAGGCGTTCTAGACCAGGAGAGTGATGTAATCTCTTCGCTTTTACATTCAGCTCTCTCTCTTCACTTTGACAGACTGGATGTGGCCCCAATTTGTCTGTGAATCTCTTGCTCCCTTCTCCCCTCACTCGTGAGTAAGACTCCAACATATCTAAACTCCTCCATTTGGAGCGGCTCAACTCATCTCTGGAGTTGAGTGGGCACTCCACCCTTTTCCAGTTGAGGACCATGGCCTGGACACTGAAGGGTGAACCACTCCAGAGCGAACTGAAGGCCACCAACTGATAAAGCCAAGAGAACCACATTTTCTTCAAAAAGCAGAGATGAAATAGGGAGGCTGATGACTGTGTAGACTGTGTAGTCCCACTGTAGTTGGAGCACACCCTGTAGTTCCCCTTCTTAATGATGGGAACCACCACCCCAGTCTGCCAATACAGAGGCACCACTCCAGAGCTCCATGCGATGTTGTAGAGATATGTCAACCAAGCGTACAACATCCAGAGGCAAACCTTGTTCACCCCGGACCATGTCATCAGGCAGTTGTTTAACTACCTCAGTCACCTCACACCTAGTGATGGGTGAGTTGCCCCCCTTATCCCCAAACTCTTCCTCTACAGAAGGCATGTCATTGGGATTAAGGAGCACCTGAAAGTATTCCTTCCACCACTCAACTATATCCTCAGCCGAGGTCACCAGCACCCCACTCCTACTATACACCTTGTGAGTACAGCACTACTTTCCGCTACAGAGTTGCCTGATTGGTTTGACAGAATCTCTTTAAGGCAAACCGAAAGTATTGTTCCAAAAGTTACTTATATTCAAAAAGTTATGAGAAAATTATGAGAAGTTAATGTCTTCTATGATGTGTTTCTTATGTTGGTTATCAATAACTGTGGTAATACTATTCAGTCAAAAAACAAAAAGCTTTCTGTAACAGTATCGCTTTGGCGGTAGTGCGATGGAAAAACGTCCTTTTAACAGGAAGGAACCTCTGGCAAAACCAGGCTCTGGTGCGGCAGCTACCTGCCGCAACCAGCTGGGGTTGAGGGGAATGAAGCAATGAAGAAAAGGCATAGGTATATATTTAAACTTAGGTTTCGTATATGAATGAAGGGCAGCAGGTAGAACAAGGAGCAGTTCTATGCAAACTGAACAGGGATAGCATATGAAGGTAACACATGAACAAGTGAGAACAAAGAATTTATAGAGCTCATATTGGAAAAGCAAATGTGGTTTGGTAAAACATTGTACTTAGATCACAATTCTGATTGCAAAAGCTGCTAGACAGGACAGGCTTTAAGAAAGAAAAACAACTGAACAGGGAGTAAGTGAGCACAGGGAATGGAGCTTGGATGGTGGTGGACAATAGGTAAGTGGTAGGTGAGGGAATGACAGTTGATAGATGGCTGATGAGCAAGCTGGTTGTAAAGTATAAAGAAGAACAATTCGGGATAGAAAGTTAGTTTGAAAATTCATCCACAATTACTAACTGTAGTCATTGTGAAGCAACAACTTGGTTGTAGACAAAAAGCCCATGGATGTGAGCTCATCAATGTCTAAAATGATTATATAAATTAATACCTGTTTTTTTGTGTGCTTTAGCAGGTTCAGTGAGGGTGGAAGATGAAATTTCTTGAAAAACCCAAGAAATTACTGAAATAAAGACATAAAAGACCAAGACAGATCCTGGAAATGTGCAAATAAAGTGTGTCTGTGAAATCTGGTGTGGAAATTCTTTCTTTTAAATCCCCCTGGGAAACAGAAATGCAGATATAGAGGTCTGTATCATATGCACATAAACATAATCAAAGTAGTGTTTTTTTTTATTTGTCAAGTCAAATAATAATATTCGTTATGCATACACTGAGATTAACTTGGTATGTTTTTTGTTTTTTTAGCATATTTTGTTATAAAAATGGGCAAGTAAGCATGCAGGTAAACAAAATTTGTGAGAGTTAAAGGTTATTAAAATCCCTAAGTAAGTAACTAAGGGTTCAGTGGTCCTCCTTTACTGCCAGCACTGGGGAAAACTGAGTGAGAAAGCACTGCTGCCATGTAGATTCTGTCAAATATCCTAGCTAAAACTACGGTCACAGCAGCATGTGGGATGCTAGATATCTAGTTAGCCAACATATGTATAGTTGGCCAAAATGCTGATCCAATCTCATTTATTCTCATCTAATGGACCAAAATAAAGCTTTTACGCAAACATATTGTGGTTTATGTGCAAGGAGGTGAGCAAGAAAGAGTGTGCTTAGTGTTCTGATTGGTTTACTAGCCCCCCCCCTCAATCAGTTTGTAGCTAGAAGGTAGATGGTCAGAGTTAATCAGAGTTGTGGTAAAACAGTAATAAAATAAACATGAGAGAATTTGTAGCTACAAGTGACAATTCTAAGTATATTTTTTGCAGAATATACTGAACATTATTTTTTTTATGTAACTGTAACATAAAAACACGAGTGAAACAGTTTTGCAAGTAAAAACATTTTTTTTTATTTATTTTTTTTACATATTGTCATATTTTATTCTACAAGTTTTCTCACCAAGTTCTTGCAAGCTATTTTGTAACATATTTGTTTTCATACAGACCTGCAAACTTTTGACTCTATAAGACCTTTGGAGGTAACCTGTTATATCTGGAATTAAGTTAAAACTCAATTCTTTATAGATAAATAGCCTAATTCTAAAATAACATATTAAAGAGTCCAAACTTCACCTGCAAGGAATTTTTTCCTGCCCCAACCAACATCACCTTTATGAACAGGTCACTTTAATGTTATTTAGGACATTTTAAACTCATTTACTTCTACGTCGTCATCTACATGAGAACCAGTCATTTTAACCCCTTTAGAAACCCAAACTTCATTCCCTTAATCACACACACATTAATACAGCACTTCATTGTACAGCAATTTTTTATAGCATAAGAAGTCCCTGTGTTTATCAAGAGTGGATGTTAAAGCTGTGCTCTTGTAAAACCTACTATAAAACAAACTGATCTAATGGTTTGAAAATTCATTGCAGGTGTTCCTGAAAAGTGACCGTGTGTCCCGGATGGTGCAGAGTGGCGGCTGCTCAGCTAGTGACTCTCGGGAGGTTTTTAAGAAGCACATAGAGAAACGTGTGCGCAGCTTACCTGAAATCGATGGGCTAAGCAAAGAAACAGTGCTGAGCTCCTGGATGGCTAAATTTGACACCATCTACCGAGGTGAAGAGGACCCCAGGAAACACCAGCAGAGAGTGACGACCAGTGCTGCCTCTGAACTCATCCTTAGCAAGGACCAGCTATATGAGATGTTCCAGCAGATCCTGGGTATCAAGAAGTTTGAGCACCAGCTCCTTTATAATGCCTGTCAGGTCAGTCTATTAACAGATTTTTGTAGGGAAAATAGTTTGTTGTTGTCTAAAATTTAACTTCCACCTTTTTAGAACTTACTGTTGAGTGTGGGACGTTAGTTTCTGAGGGTGGCGATGCCATGAAAAATTTGACAACCTTTGTTCTTGAGATTTGGAAGCAGAAGTACTGATTTTGAAACAATCAGATCATATAACGTCACGACAACTGAAGTTGTTGGGGTAGTTCAGTCAAAAGATACTTTTTATTTTGCCTAAACAGTGCCTTGGAACTGTCACGGTCTGCGGAGGCAGATCGTGTGAAGTGCGAGAGGAGGACCCAGGAGCAGACACAGGCAAGGAGACAGAAGTGAACTTGAACAAAGGGCGAGCCTTTATTTGGCTGGAAGCGAGTAATACACCTAAAACTATGGAGACTATGAAAAACAAAGAAGCTATGACAACTGAGACTACTATGACTCTATACGACGATTTCAAACAATGACCAGACGTGAAAACACAGACGTTCTGACAAAGACAGAATGGAACACACAGACTAAATACACACAAGGAGCGATCAGGGGAAGTGGAAACACATGAGGAAACAGCTGACACAAATGCACATAATGACACAGGGGAGGAGTAAAACTAAGCACACTGACTAAGGGAAACACAGGACCTTTACAAAATAAAACAGGAAACGTGGACAAGACAATACCAACTTAACAGACTTGACACACATTAAAGAAAACTAGACAAGAACCCAGAAACCAAGGAGACAAAGACAAATAACGGCTGAGCTTATCCTCAACTAAAACCTAAACAAGAACCAAACTATATAATCACAGATCTAACATAAGACAAATACAAACTACACTCAGAGCGCTGGGTCAGAGACCCAGCCTGTGGCAGGAACTTCTTGGAACATGGAATGTAATGCAAATAACTCCACAAAAAAGTAAGCCAAAAGACCCAGTCTTGACGATGTCACATTTTATTAACTACTCGGATCGTTTGGTACCCTGGCCAAGCAGATACTAAAAAAGTACCTGGTACCAGGCACTACAACCTAATGGAAAACCCCCTAAAACTGTGGCAAACTTTGCCGAGTCGATCTGAGTAAGTACTAATGGAAAAGGGGCTTTAGTGGCTCCAGGATACCTGACTGGGAGTGGTTGCGATGCCTATTCCCTTGGGGGGTTGTGTTCTGGGGTGGCCTGCTGCAAGGGACTTCACAGCGGTTCTTGGGGGCCTAGGGTCCAGGGCCCTGTCCTCTGAGATGTGGGATGGTTGGCTGTCCTCTGCTTCTTGTCCCCTGGCCCTATAGTATAGGTACTATAGGGCAGTATAGTGTGTCTTGTAAATACTTCTATAGCAGAAAAGCCTTACAGGTAGAAAACAAGTTACATCTAGGAACTAGAAAAAGCTTTTCCTAGCAAAAATGCAAAGTGAATACTGAAAAATTGAAGATACTGCCTGAAATTCTTAAAAATATATGAAATATTCAGTGCTGAACTTGCTGAATAAGCTTTCATGAGATCACCAAAATATCAGTGAGCTTAAGTGTACAAAGGGGGAGTACAAAAAACTGAAAATGTGCTAAATATAGCCAATAAAGTACCTATTGAGCTTCTTTTGCTGAAATTCCCTTCTTCAAAACAACAAAAAAAAGCAAAACTTGGAGCTTATCCAACTGAAGAAATACTAAAAACAAATGCTCAACAAGAGAAACAGACCTGAAATAACCTCAGTGTGAATCAATAAATTCTAAGCAGGCAGTTTCTCATTGGTGGCAGTTTATAAACACCCCTTTGACATCACTGCCGAAGAATATTTACAAATATGGAGACACAAACACACACACACACACACACAGAAACATGTTCACTCTCAATTTTTTATGAAAGGCACTCCCTCTGAGGTAATTACATTAATAAACTCTTTTTCAAGAGTTTCAGATTATTCAACAAACTGGTTAAAATCTACAGTTCTTCCGATGAATTGCTCCTTCCATAATTCTTCTTCTACCCCACTGGAATCTGGAAATATTAAATATTTAGGTGTTAATGTCTCTCCTAAGCTTGCAGATTTAATTAAATTAAACCACATCCCACTTTTAAAGAAAGTAGAAGACGATCTGGCTAGATGGAAATCTCTACCCATATCACTCATGGGAAGGGTTGCTGCAATAAAAACGATGATCTTGCAATTATATATTTCCAGTGATCCCAAGTAAACCATCACCAGACTGGTTTAGATTTCTGGAATCATCTATTTCTAAATTCCATTTAGAAAGATAACCCCCCGCGTATCAGCTTAAAAATGCTACAAAGGATAAAGGATAAAGGAGGACTAGCTCTGCCTAACTTTCAACACTACTATAGAGATTTTGGTCCTACCCTTCATCAGCATCAAACGACATGTATGCTCCAAAAGCATCAGCATCAGCTCCCCTCTACAGCATGGTGGGAGTTTCTAAAAATTACTGACTCTGCATTAATCCCATGCAAACGTACACCCAACTGGAACAACCCTGACAAACTACAGAACAATAATATGATTAACTTCCCAGATTGGAGTTGTAAAGGAATTAAATACTTGGAACATATATTAGAAGGAACAGACTTTATTCCGTTTGACAGACTAGTTATACAGTATGGGATCAACGAGAACAGATTTTTAGAATAGCAACAAATTAAATCTATAGTAAAAAAGAAAATTAAACCTAATCAAGTTGAATTACAAACAACATCAAGTGTGATACAATCCTTACTTTCAAAAACAATTCCTTAATCTCAAAACTCCTTTTGTCTAAGATATACAGGACACTCTCCAAAATAGATGAATCAATATCCCTTCCTACTGCAAAATGGGAAGCAGATTTATCAGTCAGCTTAGTCCAAAGCTTCTGGTCTCAGATATAAAACCTTAAAATTGATTAGAAATCTCAATCTACAATTAATACAATACAAAATACTATATAGAGTGCACTATACAGGTCAACGGGTGTTCAAGATGGATTTTATGTTTTCTAAAAACTGCTCACACTGTCAAAGCAATACACCTGACAATTACATCCACGCTCTTTGGTTCTGTCCACCAGTTCGCAGGTCTTAGCACTGGATATGTGAAGACTTATCAAAGTGTCTGAAATGTAACATTCCAGCTCCGGGCTCTGTGGGGTTTGGCGGTGCTGCTGCTATGGGCCCCTGTCTGGATGGACCTGGGTGCGCCCTGGTTGGATTCTGTAGAATGGCGGTGCCTACCCAGGTCAGAGGAGGGGCTGGCTCCAGGGAGGGGCTGTGCTGACAACAGCTGCTATCTAGCAGAGTGTCGTTGGTACCATGCCCCTCCCATGTTTTAAATGCACTTTAGAACAGAATGCAGCAATACCACATATGAGCAGGCAGAGTGAGGTATAGGGTCTTCACATCCCTGTTCTCTGTTCGCCATCTGGGGCGGGGGGCCGGGAGCAGGAGCTGGCCATCTAGTTGGGGTCTGGGCTGTTGGGCCTCCCTGCTGCTGCAGGACTGGGGCGGTCTGCTTGTCTCCACCCCAGAGTAAAGGGAAACATCTCCTGGGGTCTAGGGGCAGATTGCCCCTCTGTGGGTGATGGTGCATGGACCTGAAGGTGTAGAGTATATATGGGGAGTGTGAGTGTGTGTACAGTGTTCATTTCTGTGTGTCTCCATGGTGGGCGAGTGAGTGCTGAGTATTTGTAGATGTGTCTATGTTTACGTGTCAGGTCAGGTCTTAAACTCCACTTCTCTCGGAAAATCTCAGGCCCCTCAAGTTGTGGGGGCTGATCTCCCCCCACTACACTCCCTGCCGGTGGCTGATGCCCCCACCCATCGGTGCATTGGTGGTTCTCGTTGCCCAGAGCTGGGTGCTGGGGTATTCACTGGCTCACTCCGAGCGGCTGCTTGGCCCTGGCCCTCATGGCTCGGTCGGGCCCCTCCCGGGGTGTGGAAGGCCCTCATATCTTGGACCTCTGAGCCCAGGGCTCGTCGCCGTGCCCCCCCTGTGGCTTTTGCACCGTGGCTGCTGGGTGACCCCCGGGGGTCTGGGGCTGTCCTCAGCTCTTTTCTAGGTGGGTGGCGTGACTGCCCCTCCGGTGGTCCTCCTTGGGCTCTTGTGCTCTGGGGGACCTCTAGATGTCTGGGGCCTGGATCTCTTCAATGTCTGCTTCATGTCCTGTGGGGCAGGGCTATGGCTCACCATACCTACTATAAGACAGTTACATGGAGAAACCTTGTGAGTACAGGTGCTCTTACACACATAGGTGTGCACATGGGTGTTCATACTTGAGTACCTGTTTGCACACACCTGCGTAAAAACAGGTATTGATTGGCTGCTACCTCTAGGTGTATCATGCATTGTCAGTCTTGTGTGCTGCTCAGTAACATTCAATATTTATTATTTACTGTTACTTATGCTCCCTGCTGTGTTGCTGTCTTTTTGCTTGTTTTTGTTTCCCAGCAGGTGATCAAACAGATTTTTAGTGTCTTTTCTCTCTTTCTTTCTTCTCCTCTGTTTTTCTTTCCCTCTCTTTCTGTTGAGCCTCTTCCCAGCTTCTTTTTTCTTCGTTTTTCTCAGTTGTAAGTTCAAAAATAAATAAATAAATAATTGAACAAACTACGACAGTCAAGTGCATCAGTATGGCAAAAGCTGTAATGATCCAACAAATCTGTTGGAAAAAAAGAAAACACACACACACACACACACACACACACACACACACACACACACACACACACACACACACACACACCATGGAGTGAAAAGTGGTTGTGTCAGTGATTGCTTCTGTGTTTCTATGCCAGTCACTCAGTCTGAATCAGTGATTGTATTATATAAAGTCATTGGTCTGAATCTACTGAATTTGAATCCACCAATTTTTCAGATATTATTCTACATTGGGAGAAATGTAAATGAATCACATGTCCACCACTTTGGATGCCATACATCAGTGGCTACATTTCAACTGCAATTCATGCCATTACTGTAACTTTTCTGTTCTTGATAAACATGATCTGCAGTGACATTTTTATTGTAATTTTAATTGATTTTTTGTTTGAATATAATTAACTCCATAACTACTTCCATAAAGTCAGTAAATATTAAGTTCTTTATATTTTGTAGAGTTTGAGTGCAGCTTGGGCTACAGAATGGGTGGGCTACAGAATGGTGGGCCTTATACCATCTGAGTCAACTGAGGATGAATGCCTGCCAGAAAAAAAGGACACTGGATCAGCAGCAGTAGTGACAGTGGGTCAGAGGATGCTGAAGGCAGTGTTGCCTTCTGGTAGTACATTCCCCTCCGTTCTGACTACCTTCTCTCTCTTTGTTACCATCTGACTACATTTCTCCAGTTTGAATGACATTTCAGTTTCATTCCTGTAATTCCTAGTTGTGTGGATCAGTGAATCGACGTCTTGTTTACAACTGGCATACAGGTTGATATTATTCATGTAGAGGAGGTGGCTAACGTTTGCTCTTTTCCCTAGTCAGGATCCATAGCCAGTCTTGTTAATTATATCACTGAGGAAGTTCAACGGATTAGCAGAACAGAAGTAGAGATACATCATCTCCTTGGTTATCCTGATCCTGATGTTGACTCATACAATTGGCATGAAGTGTTGTGGCCTCTGGTGTTGTTCTCCACTTCCCCTTCAAATTCCTGATTAAGGTTCTTGTACAGTTTTAAGCATTTCAGAATCCATGTGTGAGGCACTGAGTCTTAGGCTTTCTTACAGTTGCATCAGGACTGTCTGTATATCTTTGCTTGGCAGTTTATGAGGCCTCAGGTGTGTGCAGCTTGTTGTACTTCTCAAGGCATCCCTTTCTTCATTACACCTTTCTGCAGTTCTGATAGTTGGCTAACTTCCCTCCGTGCTTCCTTGATCTTGGCCTATAGTTTCCTTCTCCATGGAGGGTACTGCTCCTTGTGGCCGTTCATCTGGTAGCCAAGGAGATCAGCTGGTTGATTTCAGAGATGGTCACAGTAGGGATTGTCCATAATGATGAATTTACGTCTTCTAGTAGACTTTCAGAGATTTCCAGCTTAGCCTTGATTCATGCTCTCTCTTACGCTTTCTCTGTTTCTCTCATGCACTTTCATGCTCTTTCTCTGCTACTTATGAAACTCATAGATTAGCTAACAGATTACCTATTGCATTTTGCATTTCCGGGACTCTTCTGGCCCTTGAAAAAGCAATGGAAATTCCCTACGCCGTGTGATGTAAGAAGCTCTCTGATTGGTTACATAGACATATGCTGGTTGCCTGGATTATTCTACACCAGGGTTTGTGCCGATAGAGTTGCACTGCTAGTGTGTGTGCTTGTACAAAGGCTATTCAGCCTTGGTATTTAGACTTTGATCAACACTAGTGATGGGCAAAGAGAGGCTTTGTGAAACACTGAAACAGTCAAAGTGTTTTGTGCAAGAATTGTATCGAAGCTTCGAAACAATCTGAAACCCATCTCCACGGTGACATCTGCTGGCCAATTTGTCACATCTTGATAATGCTGTTCTGTGAAACCCTGCACAGTTCCAAACAAAGCTACTTATTATAGCAGGCTGTCAATAACTGTGATCAACAGATGTTTTGGAGAAATCCTTGCATAAACAAGGAAAGAAAAATAATGAAACTGTTAAAGACAACATGCTGTAACTGTAATGATCAGTGTGCTTCAGGAAAAATTCTCCCTCTGTTAACTTTGTAATTAATTGTAATTGTAATAACCAACATTTTTGGGGCTCAGTCGGCTTCGTTTATTGCTCACAGCCCTCATAGTCTGGATGTGTTTGGTTGATATTTAAGCTTTCTAGGAGTTTGTGTCATCAGGTTTGTTCTACACACTGTCAGTCAAACCTAGAAGCTGGAATAGCGTTATATTTCTTGCACTCTCACTACGAACAGCTGATTTCACTTTGTGTGTCGTAGGAGGAAAATAGTAGCACAGTAATTGCTGAGTAAATGCTCACCCCAGCCCAGCACCATGATAAAGTAAGCCGTCATTTGCGGTGAAGCCAGCCGCTGCTGAACTTCAACTGGTAGCAAATCAATGAGCAGCCAGACTGAAACCTGTTCATGTTTCTACTGTAGAATCACTGTGATGATCATTTTAAAGTCTCTTTGTGCTGGTTTTCATCTTTGACTTGTGCTGTCAGTTTTGTGCAGTTGGCATAAGTACAGACATTCTATACTTAAGTAGATGTACAAATATTATTGGTAAAAAATACTCCAGTACAAGTTGAAATACTGATTTAAAAGTAAAAAATTACAGGCTGTTAAATGTTCTTAAAGTAAGACAATAAAACGTAATGTCTTGGAGGATGTTTTTATTTTTGTGCAAAGCTAACTGAACCTTGTGCTATATTAACATAATGATGAAATATTTTCAGTAGAGAGGAATACGAACTTTTAAAAAAATTCTAATTATACTCTAATTATACTCAGCCTGAATCTGAAGGGAAAAAAATATATTTTCTGTTGCCTACATAGAGAGGGTGACTTTGCTTCTAAATGGGAAACTGTGTACACTCAGGGGTTAAAGTGGGATAAAGCAGGTGGGGGAACCCAAAGATTGATTGTAATGGCTCAGTGTGGGGAAAACAATCACAACTTGCAATAATTTCCATTGAGAGCTCCAGTAGATTTTCTTAGTGTACGGCTGTGATCAGCTGACCTGCTGTTCTTTCTGGATGAACACAACTGAATTCAACAAGATGTGAGCAGATGTTTCATGAGTTGTTGTGGCTGATTTCCATCCTCTACCTATCTATCTATCCTTCTATCCTGTCTCAGAGTGATGCTGAAAAACTAGTTCATGCATTTATTACTTCCAGGCTGGACTACTGTAATTCATTATTATCAGGATGTCCTAAAAACTCCCTGAAAAGCCTTCAGTTAATCCAAAATGCTGCAGCAAGAGTACTGACAGGGACTAGAAAGAGAGACCATATTTCTCCTGTATTGGCTTCCCTTCAATGGCTCCCTGTTAAATCCAGAATTGAATTCAAAATCCTGCTCCTGACGTACAAGGTCTTAAATAATCAGGCCCCATCTTATCTTAATGACCTTGTAGTACCATATCACCCTATTAGAGCACTTCGCTCTCGCACTGCAGGCTTACTTGTTGTTCCTAGAGTATTTAAAAGTAGAATGGGAGGGAGAGCCTTCAGTTTTCAGGCCCCTTTTC
>VUQG01026781.1:0-14538 GCA_015106755.1 Etia nguti | reverse complement strand
ACTAAAAGGAAAAAGGAAATAAAAAAAAAAAAAAAACTCTACTAAAAATAAAAAATAAATTGAAAAGATAAAAACAAATGTAAAATAATAAACATTAGCAAATGAAAGTTAATTTTCCCAGAAAGACATAAGCCTATTAGTATTCAAGCATTAAAAGAAGCATTAGTTTTTTGGTGAAACAGCATAAGTGCCAGCTCAAAACTATAACAGTGACGTCAGTTAGCAAAAGTCTGAATCTTGAATTAAAAGCTACAAAGGCAGAATATACTGTATGACATGGAGCTTTGCCATTGTTACCAATTTCATTTCTATGTATCTCTGTCAATCTATCTGCAAATTCTAGCCCTGCCAGAGTGCCAGAGTGCCAGAGTGCCAGAGCTTGGCTATTCTGATCCTCCACTATAATGTGATTCAAAATCATGCACGATAAAAGACTTTTTCCAACTGATTTTCATTTAGTCACCAAATATAATAGCTTTAATGGAAGTTGGCATCCCCTACTACTTGTGCAGTAAAAAGATGGTTTATAATAACTATACGAAGGAGGAAATGACTCAATATAACTTATACAAAATATGATGTTAACATATATGCAGATGTGATATTAAAAGAAAGAACAGAACTTAAAATTCAAAGACGTTAAAAGCAGCAGTCACTCAAATCTCCAAAACCATAGTGGGAGTTTTAAAGTTTATTAGATAGCACAGGGTTTCAAATTTATCATTGGCTATAAAAAAAGTTGTACTACCATCAAAAACATTAACCTCGACATCCCCAGAGACATTCTGTTGCAGTTTGAGTGGACCTGGTGCTCATTTTGCACCAGATCTTAAGCTCAGCTTGATACCGGGACACATAATGCTTCAAGGCATTTTATCTCATTCTGTGGTTTGTAAGCACAGATGCCCACAACTACAGCCAATTTCTAGACTTTAATAAGACTGCAGTCCTTATAGATACTGTAAGAAACAGAGAACCTTTAATTTTATTTATATTATTAATATTTATTTTTTTGCCTCCTTTTTCATCTTTTTCACCAGCAGGTAAGTTCCTCAGAGCCACCTTTGGGTGAATGTGGCAACCACAGACAATTTTTGTCATTTCACCCTAAATCCACTTTGTATTCTCCTTTTTAAACTTGCTGTGAAAAAAAGAAACTTATAGATGAAATACAGCGTTTCTGTGTTTTTTTTCCTTTGAAAGCTTTTCTTAGCATCTGGCTTTTCAGGTATTATCAATTTCAAGTCGGGCCAAAGCCTTTAATCTTTGAATATAGGTGTGTGTTTTGCCACAGGTGTATCAAATCAAGCCCATAGCCATGTATTGAGAAAGAATGGGTTGTTCTAAAGATCTTACTGAATTCAATTGTAGTATTGTCACAGGATGCCACCGTTGGAGTTAATATCAGAACAAATCCATGTGCAAGGAGCGTCATCGCATGAGTTTCCATGGCCAAACAGTGCCTGTAGGTGTAATATGTAGATGACCAAGTCCTTTTGTCCACATTGTCTTGTTAGGAGAGATGGCATCCATGCCACTTTAGATGGAGCAGCTTTCATTTCTGGCCAGATTTACTAAAAACAACCCATGACTATGAAGAGTTGGAGAGCTGCAGCTTCCCTCCTTCTGTCATCCCTCCAAAACACCATCCCCATAGAGTCTATGTCACAATGACAGAATAACGTAACAACCTCAAATGCACCAAAGAGTAAAACAGTTAAATGTGCACTATTAAACATTAGGTCTCTCTCCTCTAAGTCACTGTTAGTAAATGATTTCATCCTAACCCTAACCTGCTTACAACACTGTGAATACATTACTTTAAGTGAATCAACACCCTAAATCTCCGAATTGAAAATGTCGCAGTTCTCCTTCAGCTGAGAAGCAGAGGTCATCCAAGTGGCTGTGGCTTCTACACTGACTAAACTAGCTAGTATGTAAATAAAAGCAAATCATCTTGCGATGCTCATTATGCTTAATAGAACCAAATTTTCAGTTGCAGACTTAAGTGCCTAATTCTTCAAAGACTTAGCAATGCATATTTGTCTTTATAATTTATAAAGACAAATATATATATTTGTCTTGGATTGTTCACTTGTACCCAGTCAACAATTCCAGATTCAGATTTTGGACGGGCAGACTAATTTGGTCAGGGTCTTGTAATTACAAAAGCTAATGTTTTTAATGCTACAGCTTCTATTTATCACAGCGAAAATTAAGAAATCATTATCCAACCTACCATTATTTTTGTAATATAAGTTATAAGTTAAACACTGAGATCTAAATTTGAAGAATTATTGTCAGAGATAGAAAAGAGAGAGAAAGAAAAAGACTGCTGGGTGAGCTACACTGACTTATATCTGCAGAGATAGAGCAGTGCACTGTGCTGTAAATTCATTAACTTATCTCAAAAGAACCACCTATGCTCTCAAGGAGAAAAGAAAACAGGTACAAATTTTAAGTTCTGGAGTCTTTTCTCTTGGTTTTTCTACTTCCAAGAGAAACTATATTAGGGACTTAATCCCTAATCTAAATAAAAGACAGGAAAAACCACATCCATTAATAACAGATGACGTATTTGTTAACAATTCTCCCAACAGATTAGGTTCCCCCCTAAAGTAAAAAGCCACGGAGGCCCAAACTCAAACTAAGTAAAACATTGTGCTCATGTCATCAGATATGACATCCATGACCAAAGTTTCTTTATCCTCCACTGAACAACCTTTGAACTGTAACATACTGCTCATATTTAACTGGTATTCGTCACTGTGAAATGGCCTTTTTTGGAAATTGATCAGAATTTTCCGAAAAACTGTCAGCTCAATAAATGTTGGCTTTTACTTGTTTAGGAAGGAAAATACATTTAATTCATTGGTTCACTTAAATGTTTAGATTTTAATTCATTGAAAATTAAACCTGAGAAAATGCTTCTCCTGGGCGCTCAGTGTGGACCTGAAATAGGTGGGGCCTGGCCCATGCAACACATGTAGCTTGTAACATTCATTTTAAAACCTCCTTTAAAATCAGATTTATTTGGAGTTTAATTAAACTGCATGTTTTAATTAGGCAAGCTTAGTTTTCAATTGAAAGCTAACTTATGTCTCATATTTCCCCGGCCTGACATAAGTAAAAAAAATAAAAAAGGCTCAGCTTCCTAAACTCTGTCCTTCTATTCTCTAAAATATTGCTGTGACTGTGTGGTCTTTTCCTGTACCACGTCTGAGTGCAGAAAAGGAGAACGTTATTAGTGAGTAGCTCCACTTCTTTTCTGTTATTTGGGATGGGCAGTCTAAACAGGTATTAAGAAGGCAAAGGCAAGAAGTTGAATTAGTGCTACTGTTACTCTGACTCACATCTGCTTTATCAGTGGAATATAAATGAAATACTGCAGAGTGAATATTCAAACTGACGTAATGAGGACAAAGTTAATTTACTTTTTTTTAATAAAGCAATGGAAACCATGGATTCTGATTGACTGGAAGGTGTGGACTGCCAATATACAAGTGTGGGAAGACAGCCAAATTGGTTAAAGAGGTGGAAGCTATAATTTTTGGCCCCTCCTTGATGCATTGCTATTTTGTTAAATGTAGATTTTTTTATGCATTTTTTCCCTTTCATTAACAACTTTCAGATCAATGAAAAGTGAAATTTTGAATGAAAATTTTCAGAAATGTAGTTACTGTGGTTATATGTTGACAAGGAAAACAAAAATTCTTTCTTGCATTAAATATGTGCGCTATTGTTGCAGTCTTCTGATTGGACAAGATTTCTATAGGTTAGGGTTAGCGTGCCTCCTGCCATGCTATGCTATCCCTGCTATCAAAAGCATGCCAATGATCGTAATAGCATAGCACTTGACACCTTTTTTTTTCAGAACTAAAGTGGAAAAATTATCATTTTAAAAAAACATGCATGTGTGGATTTGGTTTTGTTTAACTAAAGATGATCTTGTTAGTGGAAGCAGGAGAATATTCTTTGTGTAATGTAATTCTTCTAAGTAGTTTGTATGTGGGTTGAAAAACACCAGCAGGATTTCCACCTCTCCTAGAACGACATCCTCTCTTTTACTCTCCTTACTAGGAACCCTTAGCTTCATACACCTAATATATTATTACTGGAGCTGGAGATAGTCCCAAATAGCACATTACATTAAACCATACTGGTTTCCTTTAAATGTGCTATAATGAGAGGCAATGCAGCCACTATCTACTACTATCTACTTGGCATCATTTTTAGTTGCACTGGCAGTTAAATGCATTCTCCCTGAAGCTGTAACTTTATTTATTTGTTAATAAAAACAAAAATCTATAGACAGCTAATCTTATAAATTGATTGTTTGGAACTTTTGGCCTGTTAAGTTGAACAAAACCTGCCATTTATGTTTACTAGCCACATGTCTAGACTATTTTTCCTCAGGAAATTTGTGTCCTTTAAGGTCAGTAAAAAGCTTGGCGTCTAAAGTTTGCACAAGACTTTACCAAGTTTTGGAGGTTTTTTGGTTTGTGGGCACTTTTTAAGTCATTTTTATGAATCTGCAGTGGGAAGCAGAGACATATTAAGTGTACATTTTGAAAGTTAACTGCTATTTAGCAGTATTAAAAAGTTTTACTCTTTCATGAGACTTTGTACTCACTTATTTCACTGTAACAAATGTATGAAATATGAAGTAGTGTGCCATCCTTTATGAATATAACTGAAAACGGTGAGTGTGACGTCTCTGAGGAGAAAAAATATATTAAAAAACCAAATAAACAGCAGACTACTGTGAAATTCTGCGGTGTGATTTTTTCTTTTTCAGTCAAACTTGAGTTGACTTCATGCTGCATGGAGGCTCAGGTTATGGTCGGTTATAGGACTGTGAAACACATTGGATTATAAAAATAAAAATGCCTATGATTTCATATTATGCGCTACTATAGTTTTTTTCGTGGTGGTGCAAAATCCACTGTTTACAGCAATATTTCTTCATTATCTGGATGACAGTTTGCAGTCTTACAAAGCACCACATGGGTGCAGGCAGAAATGCAAATACCCGAATGTCGAGTGAAGGTGAAACAGAAACTGGTAGCTCCAAGCAGGAGATGGAACAGTCACAACAAATTGAGGAACTCATTCCTAAACGCGAGGCTACATCTGTTAAGAAATGAAGCTTATGTGTAAGTTCACTAAGAAAGATCTGTAGTCACACATCTGTTTGCTTCACCGGTGTTTGGTGGGTAACCTATGCCTTACATCACTTCTACTTTCCCACACTGTCCTTCTCATTGCTGACATCACAGGCCTACCCCAATTATCTTTCTGCCCACCTTCTTCAGGCCAGTCAGCCTCCACTCTACAAACTTTAAATCTCACTGCTCATCTGTCATTCTCCCTTGCAGACTCCTTTGTGCAACCCACCTCCTCCCCATCCCATGTCACTCAGGCTCCACCCAAGCCTTCATCTTCATCTACAACACCAGCGTCTAGACTCCAGAGGCTTCCTGCCCTAATGCCTGTCACTGCTGGGAAACCAGTCTGCTGTGATGGACCATCAGAGTCTAATCTCCAAATAGCTTAATTGAATTCTGTATATCAATAAATCATGTTCAGTTTTTTCTAATCATCTCTCCTTATTGAAATAATAGTAATTATAACATCAATGCCACTATTATAGTTCAATTAAGTTCAGTTTTATATATGTTGAGCCAAATCACAACAACAGTCACCTTTATATTGTAAAGTAAAGACCCTACAATAATAGAGAGAAAACTCCAACAGTCAAATGAGCAAGGACTTAGTGACAGTGTGAAGGAAAAACTCCCTTTTAACAGGAAGTGACCTTTGTAATACTAATACATAATTTCCTTAAGGATTAATAAAGTATTCTGATTCTGATTGTAAGAGCTGGAGTGGAGGATGATAGGAGAAAGAACGTGCTGTGGAAGAGATTAACAACAACTAATGAGTAAATGGTGTATAAATACACAGTGAATGAAAGAAGTAGAGTGAAGAAGGAACACTCATAGGAAGCTACCAGTAGCCCAGACCTGTTGCAGCACAACTAAGGGAGGATTCAAGGTCACCCAATCTATTCTACACCATATACAGTCCACACAGTTCAGTATTTTATCTTTTTACAGTAGAAACAGTTGTTCTATAAGCAGTTGGTTCACTAGTTCAACAGTGAATAGTTAAAAGCTAGTGAATACAGATTGCTTCAATTGCTTCCTCCAGTTGTTCTTTCCAAAAAAACAAAGTAAAAAGACTTTTCACAAGTCAACAACTACAAATTATACTCCCCTCTGAGAAGCAACTTCAAAGAATTGCTGACTGTGAAATATGTGTTACGCCAACGACCGCTGAAAAGGAAGAAAACTAATAACAATGTAGACAAATTTAACAGGCTCAACAGGAAACTGATCCTTAAAAAGTAGACAATAATATCCGTGGTAATGTGAGTGCAACAGTGCATTGAGAAGCGAATGGTAAACAATGTTCTCATAACAAACTAATTATCCCGGGACTGAATTAGACCTTAATATGCTGCTGAACCTTTGTTAAAAGATTAATTGAACAGACTCAGTTTGTCCTCCGTGTGTTGCCTCAACCAGCCGCCATAACGAGCCAGAAGAAGGGTCGTACACCTACTTTATCCATGTTAATCGACAGATTACTGCACGCAGCAATACGCAGTATCACTGCCCAGTAATGAAGTATGATTCCTTTTTCTTCTTTAATGATTACAAACCACAAAGTCAGAGGGTTCTCTTTGTTTGAATTTCATTGTAATATTTTGTCATTTTTCCTTTCAATATGTTATAGTGAGTAAATAAGATGAGGTACTACTTAATCACAAAGATATGTAGGCCAAAATAATATGTTTTCAATAAGGTAGTACTAGAAAGTATCTCTGATCCTGTAATCCCAATCCATGTACAATGTAACTTTCTGGTAAAATGGTAGCGTAGCAGCTATTATCGATAAGCTAAAGGCAGGCTGTCATGCTTTGAGTAGCTTCTTTTTAGATTCATTCAACCTAATTTTCTCCTTTCTTCATCCACTTGAGTGTCTTTTCTGCCCTCGCTGTCTCCTCCGAATGAAACGCCATTCTGCATTAGGGAGCGAATTGGTGAGACTGATGGTTTTTGAGGGCTTCGGGAGATAGCTTAGTTGAGAGTGAAAGAATGTGTGGTGGGGCGTGCGAGATTCTGTTTGTGTGTCCGCGAAGGTGAGAGGCAAAGGGAGCGAGAGAGGCAGAGAGAGCTCGTCAGCCAACACGGGTCATGAAAAATGCATGGAGGTTGTGGTGTCAGTTTGTTGGAGCGAAAGCTGCAGAAAAAAAAAGAGCAGAGACAGGGTTTTCTGAACTCTGCAACTCTCGCTGTCTGGACTCTCACTCACCCAGCCAGCCAGCCTCTGCCTTTCATACCCTACAGCTCACTTCATTAGTCCTGCTCGCCTCACAGCCGCATGCACTTTATACAAGCTGTCTTCAGGTTTCACTGTGCGGTTGGTACTTGTTGTAAATATACTTTTTCTAGCCCACAATTTAATCTTTATGGAGCTGTCCCTACGTGCCTAATAGAAAAAGATATTGTTTGCTCAGTGTAGGGATTCACTGGAAGTCTACTTCCGTTTTGCCTGCACTGAAGGATTATAGGTCAATCGATCAACTGTTAAATACAAGGAAAAAAGAAATCCAAAGTTTTATATGAAGAACTTTCCATGACTTTCCTGAATTAAGTGGAGCAAAAAGGGTAAGTTTTTACATGCCAGTCTAAAAATGCAAACACAGAGTAAACTGAGCAGTAACTTTAGAGAATGCCAACAATCATGGTCCCAATGATGATGATGGGCAGCACATAATATGTACTTGTTGAGAGGATTCAGTCACATTTTTATTTAAGTCATACTTAAAAAAGACCAAATAGTTTTGCCTTTTTCTTGGCATGCACTAATACAGCTCGTTTAACCAGTATTTGTAAGCCAAATAGCCATAAGCCATTTTCCATTCTACTGTATATGAGCTACTGTATTTTTGACTGAGTTGAATGAGAGATTAATGTAATGGTCTTCATCCTGCCAGCTAGTTGTCCAGGAGCTTTACAGCAAGCGAGTGGGCATCAAGCATCCTGCCTCCTGCACGCTCTACCCAGGCCGAACTCTCATCTAAGCCAACTGATTATTTCCTCTTGTAAGAAACTGGTCTCTCTCTTTAGCTGTGTGTAAAAGACAGTGCTTCTCCCTACACTGTTTGGCACTCATTGAAAAATGGCTGCACTGTGTTGCAGAACAACAGACATAGAACTAGGCCTGTATTCACTAAAGGTTTGAGCTGCACACAGTATTACTCAAATGATCAACGTGTGATGTAAACCATTTCCAAAACGTGACAGAAAATTGTACAAATAAAAATGGCAAATAACGGAAAATCAAAACTGGACTTCAGTCAGGACCACTGAAGACACACGAGACCTCAAGAAAGACTGCTTTTTCATTCTGCAGTAATTTATATTAGACATGGCTACGTTCTTACGTGTCCAAGCAGCAGCTAGACCAGCACAGAAAAGAGCAGCAATCAGTGACGACAGATATGACTTTGATTAAAGGAGGCGATGAGGTCGATTTGGTTTGCAAAGTGGCATGCGGATGCATGTCAACAATGGACAGGCTAAAGCCTTAATTATACTCAATTGTTTACATGGGTACACAAAGTTCGCACAACAACTAATGCCTGGGGTGCATTCATAGTTTGCACTGTCAGAAAAACACAGGCAGCCCCATTGATTTCCACACAAACCCTAGTACTCACCATTTGATGAATCAAGTGGGCCCCACCGGACTCAAGGATGCAGATATTATAATCAAGGCTTAAAGCAGCTTAAACAGCATGCCCTGTATTAATTTGCCAGTCGGATATGTTGCAAACCATCTCAGTGTCAGTTCCACAGCTGATCTGACTGGACTGTGGTTGAGTTCAGCTTTTTGGCCTGCATGAAAAAACACTACGAGTGGATTAAATCCCAAATACTGCCTAATGCTGTATACCCTGGTGATATTGTGGGAAGATATGAAGGTATGAAAAAAAAAGCCACCACCCAAACCTCAGTGGGACTAATCCCATTGAAATGAGATTATTACCTCTGCTACTACTGGTAGCATAGAACAAGTATAATCTTTTTTAAAACAAAATAAACTTAATATTTTTTTATACATTTACTGAAAAATGAAAGGAATGCTATGTACATGTACTACTCTGTATACACACATAAGAAAATAAAAAATTCAACTCAAAACGATGACAAGTACATTAAAAAGGGTTTCAACAGGGCAAAGAAGAAAAGCCTGCACTTTGCATCTGTTTTTACTGCACTACAAACAAAGAAAAAAGGAAACAAAATGAATATAAACATAGTACAATACTCCTTCCTTAGAAGTAAATACTGCCCAGAGAGTGAGCTGCCTTGGCGGAGGTTTGAGTTCTCCGAGTGCTTCTTGTTAAAGGTGTGCCAGTCACTCCTCACATGACGTAAAAACATTTAGAAATGTGACATTTATGGTTTAATATGTTTTAATATTTGATCTGATGTTTATGCTATGGGTGATAATTGTTGGTTTAACAGAGTAACTCTATTCACAGTCACACTAATATTTGAAACATTAATAAAACGAGTAACGAAAGCAACAAATTTCCTCTTCTTATAATCCTTGAAATGGTTTCCTTTCAAGGTGTTTTTTTCTTGATTCCATCAGAGTATCGCCTAGAGTGCAGAGATGTCGGTCTGACTGACAAGGTGGGCTTTGGTATGGCATTTTTGCTTAGGACAAAAGCAGACTGAAAACAAAGAAGCGTTTCCCAGCTAATAACAAAAACAAACTGAAAAGAAAACTGAAATGAAAATGCTTTCTCTTCATTTGCCCTGCCACTCAAATCTATTATACATCTAACCTTGTTCTGCTGCAAATTACACTCCTCAGGAGCTTTTCTTTTCACCACAATGTTATTAATTTTCATTCCAAAATGCTGCAACATGCCATCAACCAAGGTTGCAGTCGCCTCCTACTCGCTGCCTCGCAGAAAAGAGCAGCGGCGAATGAAAAGAAAGCTGCTGCTGTGTTTGTCAACTCGGTATACATTAAGATGGCTTTTACATGCTTGTTGACACAGCCTGGCTTAATGGACTTTGTGTGTAAAACATCATCAATGAATGGAAGCCGAACAATAAATAATTAAATATAGTCCCGTGTTGCTTTATTCAGATACAATAACTCGCAGCATCCTGGAAGCCTGAGCTGAAATTACGGCCTTTACACAAAGTTCTGGCAGGAGGTGTGTCTTTGAGTATACTACGCATCAATATAGAACCTTTAACTGCAAACACTTCTCACTATGCACCACCTGTGGTTGGATACCTTCGTCTTTACTTGCTCCAGCCCTTATTTGTTTGACCCATGGCAACGGACAAGCATGGCAGCGAGGCATCACGCCGTACCACACAGTAGTGTTATATCTACTTGATTCCCGCAGTGCTGTGTTTGTATACTGTATGCTGCCAGCACAGAATATTCAGCTCCAGGCAAGAGAGGAGCCCAGCAATGAGTCAGTGTCTCTCCACACGCACTGCATATGTCACATGGAGATGCTTGTGCTTTATACATATGCATATCCTGTGTGTTTGCTGCTCAAACATCTTTATTTTTAGATATTAGTTCAAACTGTAGCGTGGGTTTGGCTTAGTCTATGTATATGTGCAGAAGAGTGAAGGATTCATAACCGAGTCGAGTCGTATAGTTCCTGCCCCACTTTCATAAAATGTTTCACTTATTCTGCCACTTTGATGTTGGTGATGAACCCTGTTTTGAAAGAAAAGAAATATCAAAGAGATATCAAAGCTTCTAGCGTCCTTCAGCAGCAACTTATGTGAGTGGATACTTAGGTATGTGTAACAGGTTGCACATGGTTAAATTTTATATACAGTAATGTAAAGACCCTGCAATATTGCAGAGACAAGCCCAACAATCAGACGACCCTTTGAGAACAAGCACTTTGGCAACAGTGGAAGGAAACCCCCCTTTAACAGGAAGAAACTTCCAGCAAAACCAGGCTATAAACCATAGCTGGTTTATATGCCCATCAGCTCACAGAGGCTACAGAACAGAATGATGACTACCATCAGCAGCTGCATCCAAGGGTAGAGGTGGAATTCAGCCACAAGATGAGAGACTCACTTAAGTACCAGATGATTCATTTGCTCAGGTATTTATTCCTCGCAAAGTATTTGCAAATAAAACAAAGGAGAAACATATAAGCCTGGATCACTATGATTAGAAGAAGATATGTTTTTTCAGTTCAAATGCACTCCAACAAAAATGCAATGCTTTTGGTGTGTATATAGGTTACATATCTGGTTTGCATCTGGAAAATTCGAGTTTGACTCCTCTGACCTTTCTGTGTGGAGTTTGCATGTGCATAAAATAGTTTTTTGGTGAGACAGTAACGTGACGGACCAACTGTGGAAATGACAAGCTAACAGTAAACAGCTAACAGCAACAATGTAGCTACAGTATTATATGAATCATCCAATTAAAACACATACCTCAGATTTTTTTTCATGAGATCGATGAATCCTCCGCTTCTTTTTAGCATGTCTCAGTGCGATTGTTCACATCACTTCGAGTTGTTCTGTCACGTTATTGTCTACCCAAAAAAAACGTACGCTACTTTTTGTGTGTTTTTGGATGTCTTCTTAATTTGCAGTGATCTTGATTTCTCAGGACCACCATAGTTGTAATTGTTCTGTTCTATAAAAAATGCACCTGCAGGGCACCAAAACCAGCGCAGAACACAGCACTTATCACAGACAACAGACACAACTTTAAGTCAGACACAGCATTAGAGAATAAGCTGAGTTGGAGGTGGGTTGCAAAGCGGTTTGCATAGAAGCAGCAAAAGGCTAAAGCAATTTCTACAGTGTGTTTAAAACTTAGTATTGTCATCAACAGAAACAAACATTTGCATGATTTTTACAAAAGCAACCCAAAATATAATAATTAACATGTCTAATATAATGAAGTAAATGTTGCTTTGTTAACCATTTGCTTAAATCGTTTGGCTGGAGAGCAAGGCTTGCTGGTCATCAGTCAGATAGTAAATTCTCCAGGAGGTAAACTCAGGACACAAGCTGACTCACCAGCAGGTGCAGTGGTGGAGCTGTTTATCTATCCTCTTACTGTTAAGGAGGGCAACATAAAAGAGACTAGAAGATTAAAATGCTTTACCTTTAGTGTCTAGATTTTTTTTTTTAAGGCAAATAAACTGTTCAAAGTGTTTGTGCATTTCATTGCACCAAAATAGAAACTTCATTCAGTCCGGCTAGTTAAAAACAATATCTCTCTACAAGCAATCCTTCTCTTTCTCCCAACAGTATTTTGTAACGCTGTGCCTTTTCCTCACAAACCGCAAACTGAGCTTTATTCTTTATGCCTAGTCAAGCATAGCTTATTATCTGCAACCCTCCAAAGTAATTTCCAAATAATGTGTCACCTTCTCTGTATGTTTGTACTGTACAGTCTGCCATCTACCTACCTGCCAGCATAACTTTTCCCCAGCTCTCTTTCTGTCCATCTGTCTACCTCGCTGTCTGCACTTTCTTTATGGAAGGAAGAATTGTCTATCTGTCCCATGTTTAGTTTGCCTGGCTTGCATTGTGTCCTGTCAGACTTGCTGTCATTACCCACAGTATCTGACAGCCACACCTGTCTGCTAAGTACTAACCAGTGTTTCTCTTGTCTATCTCTATTTGTGTAGTTTGCAGTGCACGAGTCTGTAGAGCTGGTCGGCAGCGTTGTTGCACCGCGTCGGATAATCAATGCGACACATACAGACCCTCGGTGCCTTGACCTTGTCTAGTGCAGTGAAGCTGTCTCTAACAACATTCTCCTCTGCCCTGCTTACAGCTCTGCTGGCTGTATTTGTGAATGCACATACTCTTTGTAGATAAATGAGAGAATGATTCAAGGTTTCTGACACATATAGACTAGTTTATTTTAACAGTGAAGGCTCAAAATACAGGCTCCAATCATCCTCCGAGAGAACCGCAACAGATTTGAAGCTCAACAGACTAAAAAATTCTGTTTTAACCTTTACATGTTGCCCGAACTATTCATGGTCAGAGTTTCTGCTACTTTACTTAACCCACTGGGCCTGAATGACCTCTGAAAATTTTATATTTCAAGTAAGTTAATGTATCTTAACACCCTACTGTTACTTTGACCTTGCTTGTACATTATAGCTTAACAAAACTATTAAAAAAACTACAGAAGAACCAGCCAAATGTTATGGCTTAATATAAAGTGTTAGTAGTGGCTCGTTACAAGGTCAGTCTCAGACATGAATACGCTACTTGAGCTGCTTACAGTATCATGGCCCATAGTTACTGCAGTTCTGCATACCACTTTGCAACCCACCTCCACCACAGCTCATACATTCATGCTGTATCTGACTTAATTAAAGTCATCTCTTTTGCTACTGCTGCCTTTTATGTTATGTCCCCAGTCTTGCTGAGGACAGGAGAAGGCTCTCCCTGATGCTGGATTTCCAACCATATACAAGGAAAAACAGAAGTAAGGTGAGTAAAGTAAAGTAAAATTTTATTTATATAGCACCTTTCAAGATAAAATCACAAAGTGCTTCACAGAAGCTAGAACACAAAAACACAGTGGAGTCAAACTTAAGTGACTGCAAATATAAATAAAGTTCAGCCCATATTACTTCCTATTATACTTTTAATTGGCTGATGCCAATAGCTATGGATGGCACTGTGGTGGAGTGGTTATCATCAGGGCCTCACAGGAAGAAGGGCTTGGGTTTGAATCCATTGCCCAGCTGGGGCCTTTTTGTTGGTGTTTTGCATGTTCTGTCTCTTGGTTGTCTTCAGGTGCTTCAGTTTATTCCTGCAATCCAAAGACATACATGTTAGGTTACTTGGTGATTCTAAATTGCAGAGTGAGTTTGCAGCCTATGCAGAGTTTGCTAAGCTATGTAAACTAAAATGTAACCTAATACAACCGTTTTACTCCACACTACTTTTTATTCAACTGTGATATATACTCTGTAGACAGTGCTCAATGTATTACACTTCATTTTTATAGAAATGTAAGTTATGAGATATCTATCTATCTATATCTATATCTATATAGATATAAATATAGATATAGATACAGGGTGGGCCATTTATATGGATACACCGTAATAACATGGGAATGGTTGGTGATATTAAAGTCCTGTTTGTGGCACATTAGTATATGTGAGGGGGCAAACTCCTCAAGATGGGTGGTGACCATGGTGGCCATTTAGAAGTCGGCCATCTTGGATACAACTTTTCTTTTTTCAATAGGAAGAGGGCCATGTGACACATCAAACTTATTGGTAATGTCACAAGAAAAACAATGGTGTGCTTGGTTTCAACGTAACTTTATTCTTTCATTAGTTATTCACAAGTTTCTCTTTGTTCACAGCCATTGACATGTCGAAGAGGTTAACACGGTAGGAGCGGATCA
>VUQG01026776.1:95607-106272 GCA_015106755.1 Etia nguti | reverse complement strand
GAAATGCCCTAAACACAGTGTTTTACTCTTTAAATTAGGTAGTAACATGTAGCTCCTTCAGATGCAGCAGCACTGCAAGGACGAGCCACGGGTCCACTGCAAACGTGGACTGACTGATACGGTGAGAGCTGCTATCTGTTTCAGCACTCCCAAAACCAGCAGACAATAAGAGGCAGCAGAGGAGGTAATAAGAAGCATGTGCTACCATCTCATCCATCATCTGCTTTCACAGCAACACACACATGCACACACATTTGTATGTCTTTACACTCCTCACGATCATGCACTTTATGCTCCCCGGTACAACTAATCTGCCTTGGAAGCACATGGAAACACACGTGCCTGTGCAGGCACTCACACATTTTAGGATACTTATTTGATCCATTGTAATGTGTTTCTGGCGACTATTTTAATGTGTTCTATTATTAGCTGTGGGGGAGGCCACAGGAAAACGTTTAGTGGCAAATTTCTCCATGCACACCAGTGAAGAGCTCTGAGGAATGTCACCTAATCGAGAAACAGTACAAGGGATATCACATTAATAAAGATGTGATTATTCATATGGATCTAATGTACAGCATAGCCATAAGTGGATCTGGTGTAGTTTTTTCCCCATCCCACATTAAAACCCAAATCACAATAACTTTAAGTGGATCTGCAATGGCTTTTCTTATTTCCTGTCATGTACAGTATACACCCCATTGCAGCCAGTATGAGAAGGAATGAGAGGGATAAAGACAAGTTAGGGAAAACAAATTTATTTAGAAAAAACATCAGTAAATTAAATAAGCAAGTCAGTGTAACATATGTATAAACGAGAGGCAGTGAAAAGAAAAAAAGAGCCCTAAGATCATGGTGCAGCTGAGCTGGTCAGAGTCAGAGTGTGACTGCGGGAAGGAGGAAATTTCTATAGCCAAACTCACTGGGACCAGGTGTAGCTCATAAGGCTAATTACCCTTCCATTAGCTCCTGCAAGACAAAGCACAGCACAATACAGAACAGACAGACTCAGTACTTTGATCACCTAGGGGTCGTCCAACTGTTCTAAAAGTTGATGCTCATATTAAACTTGGCCAAAGTTTTTAATATTGAGGTCAGCATATGTGAAAGTAAGCTCAGGCTTCAGACTGCTTTAAATGCTCAGTTTTTCGGTTTCTTTTCTACTCTTGGTCTGTATGAAGTCAGAGTGGCTTTTCCTAACATGGTAACCTGAGGCACAAAGATTTGGTGGTGAGCACAGTAGGCTGAACAGCTTATTCTTCAAACCTTTTGTTTGTGAAGAGCAGCCAATCAGAAAGGAGCTGGCTTTAAAGGAGTTGAGGTAAACTTCTCTAGTAAAATATAGAGCTGGAAATGGAAATTGGTATAACAGATAGGTCCAGTTTAACTTTACTGTGGAAGTATTTGATCATTAAATTGTTATTGTAATCTTTAAATGATCTTCTCATTGAGAGCAAGACCTATTCTGCAAAAGAACAGATTTCAACAGAGGAATTTGAAATAAAATGGCAACATTAGGTCAGTCATAGATGGAAAACAGGCCCTGAAACAATCCAGGAGGTCATATTCTTCATGTACTTCTTTCAGTTGCTAACTTTAGGGGTCTCCACGGCAATCTCACTCAATCTTTAGCATCCCCTTCTATCATACCAACCCTATAGAAAGAATTCCACTGATCTAATGCCTAAATTCATTCTGTTTACATAATGCAAAGTAATTGTCAGAGTATTTACTCATGTGGTATTAAGAAGTAACATTTCTACAATAGTAGCAGCATGTAGTGCCTTTGTTGCTATTAGGTACAGGATATATCCATTATGTAGCACATATGATTAATGGCACAGTGGTTTTCTCATCTTGAAGAAAACCCTTTTTTTAATCTTGAAATTGCAAGCCAGTTGCTCCACAGTAAAAGTATAAAAAGAGGTATAGAAATTCAGCTCTCTCTTCAAAAGATTTTCCAAGTTTCCCTTTATTGGTTCCTTGTTTGCTGGACAATTAAATTTGTACATTACTTTAAAAGTTCAGTGTTTAAGATGCCTTTGCTTTGCTGGACATCCATCATCCAAGACAGGTATGTCAAAGACATTTTATATCGTGGCCCACATACAGCCCACTTTGATCTTACGTATGTGGCCCAGATCAGTGAAAATCCCATTTCTCTCAGTTCTGTAAATTAGAGAAATCTATCAGTACGACTCATTGGGCTTAAACTGTAAGAAGTAAATGTGTAAAATGACAGGACTCTATAATTTAATTACATTGGTTTAGTATGAATGGCCATTGGGCAGCAAAAGCTATAACACTGAAAATACAATTAAAAGTCCAGAATTTATGTCCTCCTTTCCAAAGTTATCCAGCGAGCCAATTGGGGTCTTCGGCGGGCCAATTCTGGCCCCGGGCTTTATGTTTGACACCTCTGATCCAAGAAAAATCTATATTTTATTAAAGAAACAACTTTTTTTTTTTCCCTCAATTATTTATTTATTTATAGTAAAAATACTTTAGATACATACAAGTTGTACATAAACTGTCAAGAAACTCAACATAAAAGTTTCCTTTTGGAAACGAAAACAGGTAAAAATGAATAATTACAAGGCAAAAAACTAAAATCATGAAATGTTTGCACTGCACTGAAAGTGTGCATGTGCTTGGCATCAGTTTTCACAAGGCTGACAGTCATAGATTCTGTTTTTTCTCTCAGAGAAAACACAAATTTGAAATATTTTTTGCTGAACGTTCCAGGAATTAGCCAATGTCCATCCTTTAATGAGCCAAAGTCACTGCAATAAATGCCGTTTACTGACAATGAATGATTGGACCTGTGATGTTGCCACTAGCATGAAACAAAACAAAACCCTGTAATGTTAAGAAGCATCCACTGAATCCAAATCTTTGTGTGGACCCGGTGAAGGGGTGTAATGGTGGAAAGCTGTAGAGGCCTCTTTAATGTCTGTCATGCTGACAGCAAGCAGGTGTACAGTGTCCACACTAGTTAGAGCACCAAGCGGATTTAGTTTTCTCTATTTACATATTGAAATCAGGAGGCAACATTCACTAATAGCACTGCTGTGTGTAGTTTTTTTGGTCAGAGAGAGAGATGGTGAAAGTAAATCCTGAAGTGGTATCTGAATGCTTTCTGAACCAGTAGCAACATGTTTGTGCATCAGAATAGCTGCCCAATTCAATACTCCAGTACTTTTGGTGATTACTCCAGGCGGCTTGGCTAGGTACAAGCTTGAGAGAGCGTTGCATCCTTAGCTACACAAATGCAGACCCAGAGCCTTGCAAAGTAAGCTGCACCTCCTACAAAGCCTAATCTGTGACCAAACAGAGGCTTAGAAAATCAGTCAATATCAAATGAAGAGGCTCATTCAAAGAGCCATTAATGTGATAAAATATAAAACTTCTCTTTTAACCTATTTTCACACCAGCCATTTTTTTTTTAATTTTACAAGCTTTTTTTAATAAAACTATATCATATACAATCATTTATGCCCAACGTTAAACCAAGTTGTGCGCATGGATTTTCCCACTCGATCTCTGTGAGCTCGTTCCTCCTCAGTCTTGTCAGTCAAAGTGTGCAGACACCTGCCGTTTCAAACAGGCAGGGCTCCAAGTTAACACCCACATTATGCACCAATCGTCCACTTTTCGTGCACGCTCAAACGTCCACGGGGCAGAAGTGGACGGGTCATCGGCTTCCTTTATCCCTGATGCCGATGGCTCCTCATTCGTTCAGGGACAAGATGATGTCATCCTCAAGGTCAGAGTTGTCAGAGCTGTCTGTTTGTGCGATAGACAAATACAGATTTAGAAATGGGGAAAGTGAGATTTTGTGCTGAATAGGTCAGTGGGTGAGGGATGAAACTGCTAAAACGGCAAAAACAAAGCAGCTTTGGAATAATGTTAAGGAGCTTTAAGTCCACTCTGATTTTTCTTTTGTCTGTCTTAACGTCTGGAATAAAAGACAGCAGTTTTTAAATTCCATTGGGGAAAAAGGATGACCAGACAGGAATGAAAACAGAAATTTGACCAAACAGTTGTGCTGCATCATTTACATGAGACCAGAGCTGTATTTATTAAATGATGCTTCTCGGTTACCTTCCAACAATTCTCATCCATCTAACCCAGTTGTTTATCCATAGGCACACATTTAATTTGTTAATTTTATGTGCATGTGAAGCTGTAATCAATGGACAAGCATAATTTATGTGCTTTCTCATATTATACTTTCTAGTGTTTAATACACTTAAAACCCAATTTGTTAGCTATGCCTGCTCAACTGCTCATTAAATGTCTAAATCAAATGGGGCCAATAGAGTTCATTTAGACACACTGTCAAGATAACCTGCCAAAGTTCAAACTGAGCATCAGAATGGGGCAAAAAGGTGATTTTAAGGGACTTTGAATGTGGCATAGTTGTGGCATGATGGGCTAATTGTAAATATATTTCAGAAACTGCTGATCTACTGGTATTTTCCCCACACAGGCATCTCTAGGGTTAACACAAAAAGAGGAAATATTCAGCGAGCTGCAGTTAACCCTAAAAATCTGGGTGAAAATGCCATGGTGATGCCAAAGGTCAGAGGACTGCTGTGTGTTCAAATAGTAGAGTCACAATGTGACCTAAACAACATGAAAGCATGGACATATCCATCCTGACTTAATGGTTCAGGCTGGTAGTGGTGTAACTGTATGGAGGATATTTTCTTGGGCCCTTTAGTACCGACTCTTAAACTTTACAGCCTAGCTGAGTATTGTTCCTGACGAGCACCAAATGACAAAAAAGTTGCCTCAAGGTGCTTTATAGTGTTAAGTAAAGGCCCAACAATAACACAGAAAACTCCAATAATCAGACAACACCATATGAGCAAGCACTTGATGACCATGGGAAGGTAAAACTCCTTTTTAAATCAGGAAGAAACCTCCTCTCAAGGAAGGGCAGCCATCTGCTGCAACTGGCTGGGGTCCTCTATCTTGGGGACAGTGTACCCATCTTATGATGCCTGCTTCCAAAATGATAACACGCCATGTCTCAAAGCTAAAATCATCTTTAACTCGGTTCTTGAACATGACAATGAATGCATTTACTCAAATAGCCTCTGCATCCACCAGATCTCAATCCAATAGAGTGCATCCCGGATACCGTGGAACATTTGCAGTCGACAAATCTGCAGCAACTGCATGATGATGTGTCCACACGGACCAGAATCTGTAAGGAATGTTTCCAGTCCATTCCTGAATCTATGTCATGAAGAACTAAGGCAGTACTAGCAAAGTGTAACTGATAAAGTGTCCATGTTCTGTCTATGACTGTCACCTTCAATCTTTAAGAGAAAACAAACAAACAAAAAAACCCACAAACAATAACCCTGCTGTCTTACAGCTCAGAAAATAGGCTGTACAAACTACCCCCCCCCGCCCAATATAACCCAGTATTTGATAGGTGGCCAAGTTTCAGAACATAGTGGCAGCAGGTAGTTTGGCACACTAACAAATGTCCCTCCTGTTTATAGACTTAATCCATTTAAGTCTATAAACAGTGGCATCACAAATATTTTCTCCATTCATGTTGACTGGAACAACTGAAATGTTACTATTCAAATGAAAAGAAAAAAAAAAAGAAAAAAAAAAAACAACTCTTCATGCTACCATCACTGGACGTGTTGTTTTCTGTTTCTATTATTTCTATAAGCAGACAGGTTTGAAGTCAATTAAAACTCTAGACTTACTAGAGTTTTGGTAACCATCTTAAAAATGAGGTTTGCCAGATAGTTGTAGTTTCTCAAGATACTTCAGGATTTAATCTAAAATATAATTGCCTCCCATCATGTATGGCCCTAAAGCAGCTATATACCTAAACTGGTCATCTACACACCACAAGCAGGCTGGAGGACAATTAAAAACTAAATAAAATTGCTACTATAGCCTGAAGAACAAGGTAAACTGTAGACCCTCTGCTCACCATTATCGCCATCCAGATCGACATCATCATTATCAGAGTCATCCTCGTCATTATCATCGTCATCCTCATCATCGTCGTCGTCATCGTCGTCATCATCTGCAGCATCAACATCCTCTTCGAGGAGACGCGCCACTTCTTCATCAGAAGGAGAGAATTCGTCGTTACCATCATCCTCCTCTTCGTCATCTTCATCCTCTCCTCCGTTTTCATTCTCCAGCTCGGCGATGAGGGGATCCGTATCGACATCGTCGTCTGAATCCTCATCGTCGTCATCATCTTCCTCCTGATCGTCATCCTCCTGCAGCACAAACAGAAGGTCAGTTGTTAGAAATTTCAGTGTTGCCTGAAGGAACCAAAGAGGTCGCATCCAAAACAAAAAATTAGTACCTGATCCTCCTCGTCTTCCTCCTCTTCCTCTGCCAGTCTCTGCCGACCAACTTCATACAGTCTGCACACTGTGTCAGTGTTGACTGAGTCTTGGTTCTACGGGAAAAAAAACGAGCATTTTCATGTATTTTCGGAAAAATGATCGCAATCATTGTTAAAATGCGATGAAAAGGAATTTACCTCAATTACGGCTAGGTAGCAGTCCTTTGTATCTGTGCAAAGGTCAAATATATTCCTCTTTACATCAATAGTGGCTGAAAAGAGAGAGAAAAAAATTATATACATTCATCTATATAGAATATAAAAATACAGAATATAAAAAGTGACAGTGATTATTATTAAATGAGTAAAACTATAAGGATCCATTTGAGTTAGTTAAATGCAGGAGCCCTCACCAATGGGTTTATAGTCTGTGGCATTGAAAGTCCGGAATGATGAACCAAATGGACTTTTCATCTGCATTTCCATCATGTCGTCTTCATCATCAGCCTGCAGCATTGCTACAAAACACAAAAGCCACAGGGAGAGACAGAGAGTAAACAAAAGGAACCCAGCAAGCTGGTTAGCTTTGGTTCTGGCTCCTCAGTGGTTGAAACGCTCGCTGTACGGACAAAGCCAGTACTGCACGCCCATGGCTCTTCCTGTGAGGTGGCATGAACCAGCTGGTTCTTTCTGTTGCCAGTCCAACACTGAGCTTTCAGTCCATATGGCTCTGACTGACTCTGTGGTATCAAGTAGTTTGCGCGTGAGCACGCACACACACACACACACACCCCTCTACCGCTGCAGGCTCTATTCACACCTTTCACCAAATACACACGTGCTCACTTTGCCTCACACTTACCAACCTTCTACCCAAACACCTTTCACACACTTGTATTGACTAGGAAGTGAGTTGCAGGCATGATGCCAAATGTGCTACATTACCCATCATGCAGTGAATTCTGCATTTACCTCCATAGATGACAGTGCCGCTGTTGTTGAAGACTATTCTGCACTGGTCCAGAGCGGGAACCGTGTGGAGGAGGTGGAAAGTGCGCAGATCCCACTAAAAGTCTCAGTTAAAGACCACGATACACTCAGTTGTATAGAAACAAGAACAATAAATAACCATACCCAAGACAGCCCTAACCCTAATGGAATAAATATTTTATGCTCAGCAGTGAAACGATTCCCAATAGCAGTCACGTTAATTATATTTACAGTGAAAGTCCAGTGTTGACAACTATTACTTGCCCTTTAATTATGCAATTATGCATTCACTTTATCTCTCCATTTAAATAGTTTATTAAGAAAGGGCTAAATATGGGCTCGTTAAACTTTTTTTTTTTGTTGGCATTTTTGGTTTTCCATCAAATTCATCAAAATAAGAATTTTAGCAAATAAATACTTAAATATCCTCATCCTTAAAAATATTCCCCTCACTGTTGGAGAACAATAGTGTGGGGTATAAAACGGTCTAAAGATCAAATCAAACACGAATTTACTGTAAAAGTTCTAAAACTGCAGTTGTTCCAACCCAACGATGAAAGGATACAATTTCTGTGTTGATGATGACTTCAAGGCCGTTTGGATGAAACACTCCGCTGATGTTCATGTTGAACTTGTCAAACTTGTGGATGGCCTGAGCCGTACGCACATCCCACAGCACGCCGTCATTCAGTACCAGGTCGTCTGTTGGGTTGAAGGTGGCGCAGTTTCTCTTGTAGTTGTTAGCCAGGTCTGGGTTGTTTAGAGTTAGAGTAACCTGACCCGTTTGGATATCATATATCTGGTGAAGAGAAGCAATGAGAATGAACATTTACCCTTCTACTGGATACTTTGTTTTTGTGCATTTAATTCTTTAAATAGGTACATGGAAAACATACGTACACGTGCTACGTGTTCTTTTGTCCCGATGACATGATCTTGTGAAAGCTTGCTGAACTCTACGTAATGGTCGCCCAGAAACGAATGCCTAAGGAAATACAGAGCATAATTAACATTTAAGCAAAAACAAAAAGTCAGCAGAGCACTATAGTCTCATACTGTTGAGAAACTCGGGGTTAATATTGCATTGGTTAAACTCTTCAGATGAATAAAGCCACATGCTTGTTTTCCAGAAAGACTACAGCCCAGAGGCCATTAATGTGCATAATTAAACCACATTTCAGCTCCCTTTGGCAGCTCCTTTGACAGATTAAAGCTGCTATACCACTGGGCAAAGATCACCACATACATAGAGGCAGTAAGATCTCGACAGACTTAATCAGAAGTCATGTGGCAGCGGTTTCTAATAATTTCATACCCCAAATATTTCAATTATGCATTTTACTTAATGGAATGTGTTTTATGTGCACTTCAATGTAGCTGGGTAAATATGACTTCAGAGTTTTGTGAATACATTGCTTACTTCATGATGAACACCGATTTCATGCCCCACAGCGCAGACAGCGGGTAACTCCAAGAGGCTGACGTTAAGAGCAGAGAACCATCCTAAAAAGAGTTCATGACGAGATGAGATCCTCTTTTAGACACGTTTTCAAATAATACTGTTCTAGAAAAAGCAAGTTAGTGGGGGAAAAAAAACCCCAAACAAACAAACAAAAAAAAACAGCCTTGATGTAAAAATTATAACTGCATCCCATTCTCCCTTATTTAAAATAAATGCATAAATAAATCCAGAATACTTGAAAATGCAAATGCGTTTACTTTCAAAACTTAAATACTTGACAGGATGTCTTCTTTAAGCATTTAGTCTCAGTGTATGTGGTTTTGAAGATTTGTCATCACTCTTGTTTAAGGCATCTACACGCTGAGATTTTAGCAGTCTTGTAAGTTTACTGCAAGGCACACTGTGTGATACAGATCTAATCAACCTTGGGTACAACACGAGTATGATGCATGTGGATTGTAAGATGATGACGCATGGCTGCAATCCCTCAGCCGTTTCTTTCTTTGCTCTGTCCTCCGTGTTGCGGTCACGATAACAGCTGGAGGACACATCATACAAACAAGCCTCCTGCTGCCATTTTTTTAAGAAATCTAAACACTTTGTTTTGCACGAACATCTTCATACATTATGTTCAAGTTTGTTTAAACATAATAACATGACACATGTTTCAAGCCCATAATAAATGGCATGCAATTTAAAATCCACACTGATCATCATATGGTGCACATATACATACATTTTTTTTTAATGCATTTATTTATTTATGGTTCTCTCTACTAACCCGTGATGGCTCCAGGTGAGTGATAGCTGAACTGTGACAGCTGTAGCTGGCTTCCTCCTGGCCTGTAAACACATTGTAGAGTTTGAGCTGCCCTGTACACGTTCCGAGCATCAGGAAACGCTCACGGGCTGAAAAGGCACAACACATGAATCCACTTTCATCCTCGTCTGCCTCCCTGAACACAGAGATGGGACGGAACCTAGACAAAGAAAATATGAGGAATTACACGAGTGGTTGTGAGGGGGCTGACTGATTAAATTGCACTTGAGCCTCAGAAACAGAAAATGAAACAGAGAAACTTGCCTGCTAAAGATAAGATGCCTGTCAAAGCATCCTCCATCTACACCTCCGTATTTTGGATATATGACTCTCCGCGTGTGTCGGGATGTGAAGTTGGTGGGTGCTTGGCGTCTCTGTTTGGGCTCAGGGCACTGATGGGGGGTGAAGAGGGAAAAAGGTGGACAGGTTGCGACAGGGTTTTTACAGCGTGCATGCTGTTCCCTCAGGTACTCTGTAATAATGCTGTCTAATGCAGGGGGGGACGGCAGATGCCTGTCAAACTGTTTCTTCATAGCTGGGCTCTGGCTGAAGGCCCCATGGTCGGACTTCTGCCGCAGCACCCGAGGTCTTTTACAACTTACTGTACTGCACCCTGTTTGCCGCTCACGTGAGAAAACAATTCGCCCAATCAGTGGCGAGCCGCTGTTACAGTGAGGGACAGATGTTGATGGGAAAGCAGAAGAAGCAGCAGCAGGGATCCCACTGGGCTGCGATGTTGATGGACGTGTTTGAGGGTGGCTGGATCCTGGAGTGGATGAATGAGAGGGGTGGCTTCCGAGTCTTGATCCAACACCGTTGGCCAGCCGAGGTGTGCGAGGCAGAGTAGCAACAGGAGAGGCGGGAGGGGGAGGGGCAACGGGTGGGTAGGTAGAAGAAGAATGCGAAGAGTGAGACAAACATGCCATCGGGAGATCTGCCTCCTTGGTGAGTGTTGTGGCAGTATCATGAAGGCCTTTGGCCACAAGATGGTTCCTAATAAGCAGCAACAGCTCTTTCTCAGGGAAGGTGATCCTGGACTGAGCAACCACACTGGCC
>VUQG01026776.1:79605-93683 GCA_015106755.1 Etia nguti | reverse complement strand
CTACAGAGAACAAAACAAAAAAACAAAAAAAAAAAACAAGATGAAATTAAAAACCTTGCAAAGGAATACCTGGAGTTACGCCATATCTCAAAAGGACTGGGCAAAGGTTCCACAAAATAAACAAATGAAAACAGAGCTGCTCCATGTTATTGCATTCTGTGGGTAGTGATAATAAATTCTGATTTTATTGTGCAAGAAATTCTCTAATGGCACTGTGAACAGATGGGCATATAAAAAGCTGTTTGAATGTACCCATTTAGTGAATACCACTGAAATGCAAGTAAAATAAGACTTTTTAATACTCCAAGATAATATGTTACTGTAGTTGAATATACATTGAAATTGATCTTTTGATAGATGAATGTCAACTAAAATGGGGTAACTTACCAACAGTGGAAACGGTGGATCCTCCCTCATCAAGCACAGCAACAGCCTCGGATAACAGCAGCTGGGTCTTTGGAACAACTGTGAGGATACTCAGGATGTCAAGGGCATAGCGCACAGTGTCACTCCTACAAAGAAAGAACAATAACCATCACTTTGAGTGCACTGATAAAACCTACTTTCTAGAGCTGTAAATTGCTAAAATATGTATAAAAAAGGAAAAGGTATTTAACAATGACTGCCAATGTCAATACCTGCCATAGTAGGTCCTCCAGTCACAGGCAATGGATATAAGCTGCAGGAGGAGCTGAACACATGACAGCTTGTGAAAGACCTCTGCTGGTTCCCAATAGAGCCGTGGTGGACCGTGCTCTATCAGAAACTCCATCATTTCCACAACCTGCTCACGGCTATAGCTGACAGCCTGAGAAATGACACACCATCAATACAGATTCGTTAATCAACACGCACATGCATTACTAAATAAAACATAAAATATTTCAAAAATGTTTAACAGATAAAAAGTCTTCTGCTTACCTTGTAGTACGGTTGTGAGTGAATAGGGGCACCGCCCTCTGTGCGCTGAAGGGATTGCTTCACCTGCTCCACCTTGATTGCCAGATGGGCCTCAAAGTACCTGCGTAGCGCCATGCAGGTGTGCTTGGCTGTCTGCCTGCTGGAGAAAATCTCGTCATCACTCAGCAGTGCTCCCTGATCTTCGGGATTCAGGATCTCCAGTGTGCTGATCTGAAAGCAGTCAGTTCATAGCATTGGCAAGTACACAATTAGGATCTGCTACATTAGAACAAAAGCAGTCAATACTGTACCCACATTATGTTATTTTCTATGAATAACACAGTTAATTAGAGTGAGGACCGCTGGTTTTTCTTACCAGATTGACGAGACGTCGGAGGCCGTCCTGCCTGTCAAAAAGCTCCAAGACTGCACGGAAGGAAAAGGAGATGGAGAAGAACATGGTGGCGTGGCAACAGCCGGACGCATGTGAACATTCCAGGAGCCACAGCGTGTAGCCAACCACATCTGACAGGATGGAGTGAGGCAACATGCACACCTTGAGAAGAGAGAGAAAGACATGAATATAAACGTGAACTGCTACTAGTGTTCAACCTAAGTGCAGCTTCTAATCAAAAAATGATTTTTGACTGATGGTACAGAATTATGTCATCTTCTACAGAGCACTAACATGTTATCATTATGTTAGTCATCTCATTTCAAATTTTAAACAATAGAGACTTCATCTTAGTCCACATAATAAACCTAAAGCAAAATAAGGGTACAATAACTGTTGCTGTATATTACTGTGACTCTCTGTACCCTTTCCATGGCATCCTGGTTATAGGCAAGGTAGTACAGGCACAGTGACACTCCAGTAGCTGCCATTGAAGGCCTGGGGATTTCCAACAACTTCTGAACTCCTCCATGAGCAACAAACTCTGCAGCAAACTTCTTGTGCAACAGCAGCGAAGCCAGATACTGTGAGGATGAGAAGAAAACGGGAGACTTTGGAGCACCTTGTTGCGCTTCAGGCACCGTGAAAGGTCGACTCCATGAAAATGTGTTTACCTTCAGAGCCTCGAAGGTGAGCTGCACATCATTGGTCTGTTTTAAATCCATGTAATGCATTAGCAACTCCCGAGCTCCCATCTGCATGAACACTGCCAGCAGCTGCAGGTAGGAGAAAGTGGGACAAACATCGAGAACACATTAATCGGAATGTACTTTAAAAACTTCTCAATGACTGGTCTGTCTGCTAGTTTTTAAAAAAATTTCTTAGATGAACTTGAAATGTATAAAGGTCGCACCTAAAAAACTACATTTTTAACAGAATCACAAGAGAAGTATTTTTTTAAATAATAATTATGGAAGACTGACATCTGCTGGTAAACATATGCCAAGACAAGGGCCACACAAAGGTAGTCAGACACATGAATCACAAGTACAAATTATAAAAAGTCATATTACAAGGCCTGCGTTAAAACAATATTATTTAAAACTTGTAAAATCTTCAACAGTCTACAAAGAACAACAGTCCAAAATGCCTAAATACTGTGTTCACTATCATATTACTCCTCAAATGAAAAAAAAAAAAAAGTAATCAAATTTGGACACTGAAGTCATTTAAACTAACAGATCATAAAAATATCAATCCATATCAATTATTCAGCTGATCTTTGCAGGTTTAAGCACTATAGGGTGATAAAAATGGACCAACCTCCTGATATTCCCCCAGAGGTGTGAGATACTGCAGGATTAGCCTCTGCTCAATCTCTGGGGTCAAAGGGTATAGATGATAGTTGTTGCCAATCACCCAGGGGCTCATCTCAGACCAGCTGCTGTTGGAAAGCTCACTGAAGTTCCTCTCTGGCTCTGGCAAAGAGAAATTTAGCTTCTGTTTTGAGGTCCTGCCACTTTCCCTCTCTGCTCTTCTCTTTAGGTAACTGCTGCCATCAGACATGCCTTGGTTTGCCAGAGATCCCGGAGCAGACATGGGTTTCATCATGGTTTTCACAGCCGAGTTGGCACGGCTGCTGGTCTTGTGAGGGGAGTTAAGACGGAACGAAAGCTCATTTTCAGGCTCCATAGTTGAGAAGGAAATTTCACCATCGTCCGGCTGTCCCGTTCCCTCCTTTTCGGCTCCATTTTTTCCCGGTGTGAATGGCTTCTCTTCAAAGCCTCCGTCAACTGTCTCCTCATCCAGAGGTAACAAAGGCTCGCTCAGTGTCTTCCTGGGGCTGGGCCGCTTGATATCCCTTTTGTTCTCAGCATCCTTATTCTGAAGCTCACGCAACCGGTGCAGCATCAAAGGCACCTGTCAAAAGTAAAGAAGAAAAAGCAAGCTACTTTACACCACCTACTGGTTCTGATCAAACTGCTGGAAACATTTTTTTAAATCACCTGTTGTAATAATGTTAATGCAACCTGATACATAAGAGACTAGAAACCTCCACTGACCAAAACAGAGTTCTCCTCTCTGTAGTTTGCTGCAATGTCTTGATTCTCCATGGCACCTGCCAGCAAGCCTGTGGCATAGATTCTGAGGGGCTGCTCGGCCTCCTGAGCCCACTTAAAGAGTCTTTCAACTATGCCCTCCTAAGAAGAGCAAACACAGGAGTGATGGGGTACATGCAGACACAGAGTACCAAATTTCATCAAAAGGTGGCTCTTATTTTTCTTTGCTGAAATAAGAATGCATGACTTTCACATAAATTTCTAAATATCTATGCATAGTAAATGTGGATTCCCTTTTTAAAATAAAGCTTTAAGGTCTTGTGTTTTGAGAAGCAGTATCATATTTATCTTCATGGGTCAAATAATACAGCGCTGCAGTTAAATTTTAACTTGTAGACTGGACTGTGACACAACAAACAAAAATGACTTCTTTAAACAGTGTTTTTAAACGTGATGGGGTGGACTGTCAGTCAGTACCACTGCCTCAAAGAAATTAATCTTACTTTGTGACCATACAGACTAGAAGTAAAAACTACCTGATGTTTGAAACTCAAAAACATCAAAGCATGGTGAAAGAGGCACCACCGTTTGGGCCTTCTTTGATTTTTCAGGTTCTGGTTGCAAATTTGCATTACGAAATGTTTACAGGGAAGTGGAAGAGCAGCAGTCCGTTATCTGATGCTTACAAGACGATCTATGATGTAACAGGTCATAGATCGAAAGCAGCCAAGCAAATAAACAGAGCAGTTCAAAAGAAGAAAGAGCTTTTGGTTTGTTTTGGAATGGCTTAAATAAGCACGCTGAGAGGAAGTGATATTGCCTGATGAGCGCTGTTCAATCAACGACAGTTGTTTGTGTGTGGTGGTGCAAGTCCCACAAGCAGCTACAGGAAACATCTGAGGGTGGCTGTTACTGCTGAAGGAGGTTTAAAGAGATCCTAATTTCAGTTGTAGCCTGTACTGTTATTTATTGCTCAATTTGTTTAATATACTACAGTCACGGTGTTTGTCTTAAATTGGGACTTGATGAATTAAATAAAATCAAATAAACACAATAAAATCAAAATGAAACCACATGCTACAAACTTTTTGTTGGAGTCAATTTACATACCTTTAAGCACTGAATACACCTGATTAAGACACATCTTCAAAACTCCAAAAATATTACAGGCTATACGAATAACTGAAATATCGTTTCTTCCATTGTCCTCCAACCTAAAACTTATAGACTGAATCTCACAGTTATCTCATAATGAAGTCAGGAGTAACATACTTTTTCTTGAAAGACCACAGCTGTCTCCAATCCAGGCATGATGTTTTGAAGCAGGCGACAAGCTGCGGCATTAAGGGAAAATTCTCTGCTGGTCATCACGTAGCTGTTCACAAGCTACAAAGGGAAATAAAGATTAATCATCTTCTGAGTGAGCTGCTAAAAAAAATGCCCATTATTTTTAAAGGTAACGTCCTCAAATCTATCCAATAGTCTTACTGCGTTCATAAAGTCATCATTCTTGAACAGGATCTTGAGGAGGTGCCCTAACATGCATTCTGGATCAGCTCTCCCTAGTGGCAAAGAGGAAAATATGAAAACATAAATTACACTTAAAATCAGCAGTAGACTTGCAATTCTGTGGTCGCCGTGTTTTTGTCATACCAGGATGTCGATCATCAAAAGGGTCAGGATCGGCTTTGTGGTACTCCTCCGTCTCCTTCTCAACAAGCTCTGAGATTCTGAAAATTACAGCACATTAGCACATTTAACTCTTTTTTTAACTAACCCTCAAATCATCCTAATTACATTGGATAAAACAGTCATTCCTATGCAAGGCCGGCTGCTCTTTCTTTGCCATTTCTATCCGTTACAATGGTTGAGATTTGTATTAAACAGGGCAAAAGTTTTAAATAATGAGGTCACCATGCAAGTATTCCCTTCTGCTCTGGGACTTGTATGATGTCAGTGTGATTGACAACATGATCACCTCATGCACACTGCTCTGGTTGTTAGCAATCCTTACTTCTGAAGAAATAAGCTGGCCTAAAGGGAGGATGCTCTTAAACAGTGAGGGTGGCACAAAGTCCCAGTATAAAATAAATAAGGATTATTTTGTGTCAATCATTCAAAACTAATTCAGTAGATTAAAGAATAAACATATGGAGCAGGAAATAAGAATAACAAGTATACTTGAACTTTTTTTAGAAAAATAGTTACAACTTCATGTGAAAAAAAGGAGCTTGAATCATAAAATCAAGATCGCAAAAACCAAAAAAATCTAACCATTTAGCCCAGAGCAACAAATAAACAGTTAAAAGGGATAAAATTAAGAATTAACTGAAAGTATTTGATCAAATCGTTTGTTAAACTAATAAAAAGCTAGGGATTCAGCTACATATGGGATAAACAAAGAAGTCTGAGAATGAAGACTAAATTGGGCAAGTATGTGGAGGTAATGGGAAATTTAGCTAAAACGATTTTGCTAAATGCAATGATACAGTCAGTTCTGCCTCCGCATGCTAGTACAAATGTACACAGTTTGCCACACTGACCATTCAATAGCACGATGAGAACTTAAAACCTTATCGGAAGTAGTTTGAATTAGAATTCAATTTGAGACATCACAGGTGGTTTCAACAAAAGCCTCTGGAGGCAATACGAAGGTTGGGCGCCACCAACATAAACAATATGCAGGGCTCACTTGGTGAGGATGTTGACCAGGTCCTGCGTGCTGCCCTGTTGCTCTCTCTCCCATTGTTCAAGTAGAGAAGTCAGCTCTGCCTTGGAGTCCACACTGGCAGATGCCGATGCCATAGCACAGCCTGTTAGCACGGCACAAGAAATGGACTTAACATCATGTCTGAATTAGCCTCTTAAGAGGCCATGTGTCATGCTATTTTTGTCAGTTTTAACATTTCTCTGACAGCCCCAAAACACACTATTTTAGACTTAAAAAGATATGGAAGGAACCCTCTTTTAATCACCTAGTCATTTTTTAAATTGAAAGCTTCCTCAAATCTCATGGTACCAGCTTCTCAAATCTGAATATTTAATAGTTTTAACAATTTTCTGTCATAAAAAAATGCAAAATGCCTTGTTTTGTTTCACCAGAAAAATGAAGCCACTGCCACACAGGTGCTTTCCAAATCGGACTGCATAGTGGATCAATAATCTGAGCAGTTCAATTAATTTTGATCTCCAACACCACTGACTGAAATGCAGTCTCAAACCATGACAGAGTCTCCACCATGTTTTACAGATGACTGTAGACACTCACTGTTGTACCCTTCTCCTGACCTCCTAATGACCTCCAAATGAACTCTAGAATGGTTTGTTTATGGTGTGAACCCGATCCGATCCTAACAAACTACCAGCTGTATGTTGTAAGTCTGCGCTACAGAACTTCTCATAGTCACGTATGCTTTGTATTCTGAATACAGCAAGATACTACAGCTGTGCAAGGCTCTGTACAGGTTAGCAACTAGCCGTGTAATGAACGTAAATTCTCCATGTTCTCCAATAGCCCAGAACACAACACCTTCTTCCTTCTTTACTTTTGTTGCCACCCCCCCTCCAGACACATCTGGCAAATGAGCAGCCTGAAAATTCTCATGTGGATTGTTGTGATGCATTTTGAAAACCAAAAAAAAACAGAAAACCTAATCACGGGGAAAAGCTACAACTTATCAACTGATTTGGACCAGAAAAAACAACCTATGGGTGTGAAAACGCCCTTAGATTCATCACTCCATAAGAACTGTTGCTACTGATTTTCAGTCCAGTTCTTGTGTATTTTGGCATACTTCAGCCATTTCTTCCCACTTCCCTTTCTTAAGCAGGGCTTCTTGAGAGCCACCTTTCCACTGAGACCATTTCTGAAGTATCAGTGAACAGTAGATCCATCTAGCCATTCAGTTTATCCAAGTCTTTGCTTAATTTTTTTTTTTCACATTTCTTCAAGGAATGACTTTCAGATATTGTTTGTTTGCTGTAAATAGTTTTATGCCTCCCACTTCTTTTCTCCTCCAATTGTAAATTTTTTTTGGTGTAATTTTTTTCTTAAGGATACACTGCACAGGTGTCGAGATATGACAAGTTTTCCGCTAACAGTCATTTCCTTCTTGGTAAAAACAAAAAATATCATTTTATGCCTGCCAAACTTATCTTTGGTGGTCAAAAATTTGAGCAAAGAAAATGCAACAAATGACAACAACAAGTTTACAGTACTAAAGTGGCTAAAGACAATTTAAAATTGGTTCTTTGCCAAGTCGTCTGTTGTGTGCAATAGTGGTTTACCCACTCACCTAGCTGCCTGTTTTTTTTTGTTTGTTTGTTTTTTGCTAAAATGACTCATAGGTCAGACGTAGTAGTTGAACAAAATTGCAATTTAAGGGATTAAGTAGGCAAACATACCTGCGTTGGGGGGACCTTAGAGATTGGTGCAATTGGGCATTTACCTCATCTGCCTAGATAATAATTTAGGATCACTTAAAGAATTTATTTATTTCTGCACTTTTTACAGCTCAGCCCACACTCGTGTGCTACCAGTATCCGTAGCTTATAATCGTTTAAAATAAAAACAACAACAAAAGCTTGTTAAAAATAACACCGGGGCATTATCAGAGGGAAGCATGAGAGAAGTTCAGCTGGCTCAGTCTGAAGGTTGTTTGGCTCCAGTCGGGAGAACAAAGCAGGTTGACTCGCTCCGTTGCTTTTTCACAGCTGAGCGTGCAGCTGCAGCCGTCCTCCAGGGACTCCCGTAACTGTCAAACTTGTGTTTAAGTCAGTGTTTGCTAAAAATATTTTCTATTCTTTTTGAAATACATTTAAACTGAAATGCTTTCCGTGTTTTCCTACACGCACTTCAGCTTAAGTGAAGCAGGCAGCAGCAAACTCACATATACTGCCTGTTGCGATGTTTGGCTAGCTGTTAAACAAGGAAGCTAATGTACTTAGCACGCTAAAGTAGCCACTCTTCTTTTCCAATACTACAGCTTACAGTAAGGACGAACTGTCCAGAAATGCAAAACCTGTCATTTTAGAATAAAACAACACTCGGAGCGACAACACCTTCCTGCACATGTAACACAGCACTAAGGAACAAGCTAGACGCATTACAGGTGAACCTGGACAGTTAGCTAAGATGCTAACTTTACCTTGTTGTTCCGCTCAGTTCTTGCTCGTTTTTCTCAGTTTCACAACGACTCGCATCCACTTGTATTAGTCCAGACTTAAATAGCCGATAACTGCTTATCAATGCATCGATCACTGACTCACAGCCTCAGCTTAATTTGCTTTATTGCAGCCTTGTGTTGATGGTTTATTATCATTATGGCGAACACGTTCTGCGCGTCATTTTACCAGCGACCGGCGACTAGTAATGACGAAATCAACCACGCAGCAAAACATTACGAAATGTTTTTAATCAGAGCTTCGTTTTTCAAATCAAATATTACACAATCATACAAATTAAAATAAAAAGAAACCATGTTTCGGCAACCGGAAATTGATTAGGTTAAAATACATATTTCAAAATTAATATAGCAAAGAAAAGGCAAAAGGATTCAGTTAACATAAACAGTCATATGACATATCATTAGAGTTTACACTGTGAATACATTAAAATTGCATGTAAAACAAAAACATAACAATCGCTATCTCTTTACTTTGACATTACATGAAACACGGAAAATACACAAGCCTTTTCAGTTCCACTAATATGTGAGATGATACATTCAATGCCTCTTTTAACTGCCTCATTACATCAAACTTTGATAACTTCATCTTTGCCCATATATCACACAGCTCCCTTTTAAATCAACAAAATAGAACCATAAGTATATAAATATGATTTCCTTTTTAGTGGTTTAGTAAGGGTAAAAGGTTTTGATATGCCCAGCTATTGTGTTTACATTACAGTACAGCAACAGGTGGCAGGGTAGTCGTCTGCATTAACTTTGAACTCATTTCCATAAACAAAGTAGATGTGTGATTTTCCTTTCCAGGTGTACGTGACCTTGGTGATAGGGATCAGCTCTATGGTTTGACGCTGCAGACAGAGAAAGAAAATATGAGTAGAGTGCATGCCGCTAAATTATTCTTTAACTAACCAAGTCATTAGAAAATAAATAAATAAATGGGTTTTTAAAAAAAATATAATATTAACATAAATACCTGCTGTAGAATGCGTGATGTCTGCATGTACTTTCCCTGGTGCTCACTGACAAGGCGCTGAGAAGCACTCACCACCGAAGTGTCAGGGAATCCTGAGAGTGGGTATACCTACAAATGGTGTTCACAGTGAATTTAAGTTAAGCACCGAGTTAATGTGACTATTTAAACTGCACTGACCTATTGACAAATAGCTCCAGCAGGATGAAAAGAGTTTAATTTTTACATTACGAGAAATGCAAAGGTATACAGTTATAAGCTCTGATAAGTTGATATGAAAACTGCATAGTTAAAGCAGCAGATAAGCAACTAGTCCAACACAATTGTCTCACAGGATGTGTTCGGTGTCATTGTGGTCCCCAATGTTTTCATAGTTGTAACAAGCTGATATACAGTAAATGGTGTTAGATACAACATGGGCTAAAATAATGATATTATTTTAACATATCGTCTCTTCTTGCAACATTACTGACAATAATAATGTGATTAAAGATACACGTGCTCCAAATATTCAGTCATGTAAAATGCCAGGACAGGACTGCATAGAGACATGTAAATGTTTTCACATGACTCTATGGAGTGCTGTGAAAAACTAAGTACAGCCCATGATTCGGTATGTTGTAGAGCCACTTTTAGCAGCAATAACTTGAAGTAATTGTTTTCTGCTATCAGTCTCTCACTTTGATGCTTTATAATGTTGCTTCAGTTTGTTGAATTTTTTGGCCATTTGTTTGTGCACAGCTCTTTTAAGGTCCTGCCACAGCAATTTAGTCAGGTTGAGGTCTGGACTTGACTAGGCCATTGCAAAACTTTTTTTCTTTTTCAGGTTTTCTGTTGTAGATTTGCTGCTGGGCTTGAGATGATTTTCCTGTCGCTTGAGCCATTTCCCCCCGAGCTTTAGCTGTCAGATGTGACTCACATGTGACTGTACTATACAGACGCATCAATGACTGCAAGGTGCCCGGGTCCTATTGCTGTAAAAGAAGTCCAAATTATCAACGCTCCACCACAGTGCTTAACATATGGTATGAAGTGTTTAAGCTGATATGTTGTGTTTGGTTTTCTCAAAAACTGTGTTGTGCATTACAGTCAAAAATCTCTCTTTAGTCTCATCTGCTCAAAGCACATTGTTCCAAAAGTTTTGTGGTTTACTCAGATGCATCTCTTCCAAACAAGCCCTACATATTCAGTCTTTTTCAAATTGTTCTGTCACAAACTTTAAAATAAAATTAGCTAGCTCATTAACTGTCATATTAACAGAAAGTTTTCTGGGTATTTTTTTCTTTCTTTCCTATTTTAAATTATTTTCTTCCAGCATAGCAGGTATCATACCAAATATGGATAATATCATCATAGATTTCTACCATGTACTGGGTGTCTCTGAAGAGCTCTTTGCCAGACACCTTGCTAAGGTTTTCCACCCGAAGTCCGCTCAACTGTTCCACAACATAGGCATCAGAGTTGTTAGTCCTGCAAGCACATACAAGAGGAAATTCAGTCTTCTACTATAGCAGCTTTCAATTGTATGTGAATGAGATTCACCTTATTAAGAGACTATTGCGTTGACTAAGCTAGCTAAGTAATTTTTATCAATGTGCACCATTTCACAGTGAGCTTGATGTACACCAGGAGCTGTTGTTTTCCATTGCATATGTCACACTGCCTCGATCCTTGCCCATGACAGGAACTGCAACTGTAAAAGAAAAACTATCAGTATGTTTTACAAAAAAGCAAAAATTGGGTTCATTATACATAACCCCGTTTGACCCTAAAAATGAGAAATCTATGGTTTATGCTTACTTTTCTCTTCCTCTGCCACTGCAGTGGGTGCACATGACATTTCCGTGACGATAACAAGATCCATTACACACCCAGCAAACTTTCTGTCAGGAGAAAAAAAAAAAAAAAGACTTTTAGGAATTTTATCAATTTATCTTTTTTTCTCCTGAGGCCCATGCAAAATACTTACGTTTCCAGCGCCGGCACAGTCTTTGCATGGTTTTCGGCCAATTCCCAAACAATTATGGCAGGGCTGTGAATGCAATGTTTATCGTGAGATAAAAATAAACAACAACAAAAAAAAAAAATCTGTTAAATTCGTTATTTTTAACATGTTTTACACAGCTTACCTTCACAGATGATGTGTAGGGAACTTTAATAATTTGTTTGTCATCCACAAAAAAATTGGGGGTTTTAGCAGGAATATCCCAAGGCCCTGGAGGTTGTTGGGCATAGGCATCCACCGTCTGACCTGGTACAAATAAAATGTATCTTAAATAGCTGGCTGACAGCTGAAACAATGCTGAAAGAGCCTTTCCACGAGTGACCTCATGGAATTTTGCTCACTGTAACATACTGATAAGCAGATCTATATCTTTGACTTTTGGACTGTTTGTCTGACATGAAATTCATAATGTTACTTCAGACTTAAGAGTAATTCTATTTTTTAACATAAAAAAACGACACTTATTTAAACAGCATTGTACCTGTGTATGGCTCATGACTCCACTCTGTTGATCTGGATTCAGTGAAAGTTTCCAGGCGGTACTAAAAAACATAAATGTTTGTATTGGTTAATATCAATGATTATTCATGCTCTGTAATGTAAAAAATAAATAAAAGGAAAGTTATTTTGATTGTCATTGTGGCAGGCTTTTCAAACACAGCCTACTTCATCTTACCCTATATGTATTGAATGCCTCCATGTTAGTGATCACACCATCCTTTGCTGGTGCAGAACTGTAGCAGCATTTACTCTTTACAAACAGGAGTAAGGCGTCCCGGGCTGTGTTTTCAGATATAGAGGGAATGCTGCCAATAATAAAGGAAGGTGATACGGTATGTCACATTGTCTACCCTTTTAATAGGAAGTTGCAGTTCTCAGAGTGCTGAGGCTCTGAGATTTTTTTGCTTCCTAAAATCCCGTCATTGAAAATGTTTTGCAATATCATGAGCTAGGATGTTGAAAGAAAATGGTTTGAGTCTTACTTCCACTGGGGTTGATCCAGTGCAGGCTCAGGCTGCGCTGCTGGGAATGTGGGAATGGGAGGCGGCAGAAATCCACCTTAAAAACAAAACGTTTTTAGATTCATGCAATAAAAAAAATAAAAGACAACAAAAAGACAAGCCTAACCCTAGACCTCAAAGTTTGGTCAGCTGAGTTTTTCTCTGAGTCTGGAACTACGATTAATCATGTCTGAAAAACCTGCTGATAATGTCCAGTTTTAGTTATAAATATTGATCTGGTATCTTTTATATTGACATTTTTCTTGTACTTTGCAAAGATTTACAAAGCTGAGGGCAACTTTTCAACACTGTAGATAAATCCGAGACCCCCAAGAAGTTACAATCTCATAATACGTATGTGATTGTATTAACACTGCATATTTTCAGTATACTCATAGAGTAAAGCATATAGTGTGTATTTGGGAACCTTGCAAAACTAGATAAATAATGCAAATATTTGTTAAATCTGTAATTATTGATGCATGTCGCCTCATCATCATAATTGTTTTGTTATATGATTGTACACTGTAATGTAAGGTAAAGTAAATATTAATTTATGAGTACTACATTCATTGTCTTCTCCCCTTTCAGCCATTTTTCATGGAAAAGTGTGTTTTTAAGCATAAATATAGTATAGCATACACGTTGTAACATTTTCAGATGTTTTTTTTTTATTTTGTAATGTAGTTTTATTGAACCATCTGAGCCTCCACATAGGGCATTCACAGTGGCGCAAACAAAGTATGTGCGGCATACCGTACCTCCCCCAGCGACTGTTCCTTCATATCCAGGCATGCTGTCAAACATGCTGGATGGAGGAGCGCTGGGGCCATTGGACTCAGCAGCGGGTGGGGCGAACATTGCTGAAACAAACCAGAAGAACCAGTTCAATCAGAGCCACAGACAGACTTTGAAAATTGTATAAAATTTCCATCCTGTTCTGACATTTTCACGAACCACAAAAAGAAAACCGGGAAAAGAAAGCTGTAAAATAAATAAATAAATAAAAAAAACTCCACTGTGCATCACTCAGTCGCCTCTGAAATCTCGGGGCATTGCCCAAATTACACGTCACTGCTTCACAACATCCTATAAAGCTCTTAGGGTGCAGTGTGACTTACGCTGGCGCTCCGCCATGGTCGTATCCACACTGAGATGTTTTTCCCGCACAAACTACTTCAGGCAGGGGTTGATCTCGCTTCCTTAAAACTTCCTTAAATCTCGCTAGACATTACACCCCCCCAGCAGTCTTACGTTACACTACATACGACTTCTCCAGCGACCTACACTTAACCTGTACGTCGTGATGACGTCACTCCCACAGCCGGAAGACGATAACTATTACTTTGATCACAACAATCAATGAGTAAGAAAATAACAATGAGGGTAAAAGATCTTACCAGGGGTCCCCGCAGCTGCTGGTATATGACCGGGATTATTTACTCCATAATCTCTGCCTGGCTGACTGCAAGCAACGGGAAACGAAAGTTAAGATATTGGGGGGGGGGGGGGGAAAAAATTAAAAAAAAAAAAAAGGGGGGGGGGGGGTAAAAGTC
>VUQG01026776.1:0-22212 GCA_015106755.1 Etia nguti | reverse complement strand
AGTAGGTTAAGTATGTGTCACTAATATATAAGCTAGTAAACGTCTTAGTTCATCACACCTACTTCAGCATTCACCCAGCTAATGATTTGTGGCTGAGGAAAGTGAAGGTGCACCTTGACACTTTCCTCCTCCTCATCACATATCGCTGTGATGTCCGTCCGCCCCTGAACGCATCACAGCAGCTCCGCAAATACGAGCAAACAGAAACTGGAAACGCTGTTTTATCAGATACGATGAACAGGCAAAATAGGGTTCAAAGACCAGAACTTCGCTCCTTTCCCCCCCCTTTTTTTCAGTGTATAACCAAAACATGCCCTAATTTAGTCACGTCATTTGTATGGCAGGGCTGAAACAGTCTTCCTTCTCTGTAGCGGATACAAGCGCACAGCATCATGTGAAAGAAAAAGAGGAAATGTTTTCAGCTTTTTATGAGCGAATAAAAAGGATCAGCAAGCTTACTTTCCACATCAGAACAATAAATATTAAACAAACAACAACTTACATCTGGATTAATTAGGTTTTCTCCTATCACACATTTTCTTCTAATAAAACATAGTCTATTAACCTCATGCACTTAATGATATATAAAGAATATATAGGATTACCTGTCCTCTTACTTTTACTAAGCAGCCTGTTGTTCCTTGTTTGGTAGCCTATGTTTAACGACGAGTCATACAATGTTATCTACTTTTTTTCTCCCCCTAAGATCGCTGATTCAATGAGCGTGTGCGCGTTTAATATCAGTTTGAGTGGAAAATCACTAGCTTCTCCATGCAACTCTTAAAGTGGCAGTCTCCCTGCATCCGCCCTTTTACCTGATTCTCTTGACAGTTTCTGACTGACAGACCGATAACGACTGGCAAACGTTATAAGACCATCATGCGGAATTTATCAGCGATTTACAAAAGCGCAGACGATGAACATTTATAGGGCTAAGTTTAATTTAACGTGACAGTAAAAAGCACCATAAGAAATAAACCAGAATTACGCAAGTAAATTCGGTATGACTTAATGGCTTTATTGGTGGTTTATAAATGATTGACTATGATGCAGTATCGATCAATTATTACCCAATACTGACATACAATACAAGTGGAAAAATACAGCTGGAAGCTATCTATCATTTCTAGTCATTTTGATGTTATGGTAATCAATTAATAAACTGTAGCTTTCTGATAAGGTGGTTCACCTTTCATTAAAACCTAGAGTGCATGATATTCGTGGTTCCCAGGGAATGAATATCCTACTATCTTGTCCTAGCACCACCACGAGGCTCATGCTTTATAGTCAAATGGTATAAAATTAGCTATGATTTTTCACAGGATGAAGACATTTTGAACAGGTGATAGCAGCAAAAGCACAGGAGTAGCCTAATGTCATTAACAATGACTGTGCTCCTTCTAGGTATATAAGTACACCATGGCATTGTGCCACGAGACCAATCGAAGGACCCTCAACCAACCACACCTATTGGAAAGAAGCCATTTTTACCCATTTTGAATGTCTGGCCTATGTATATGGGTGTCAGTACAACTGATAAAAGCCATTCAGTGGGTTATTCAGTCATTAAAATTGGGTGAGCTGTTAATTATTTACAGATATACTTTTAATGCTGTCACATCACTGGTGTAAAAACATGTTTACAGTAAGTACTTTGATGTTTCTGTCACGTTTTTATCTTGTAGAACTACATTAAATATTAGAAAATATTCTGTGTCCTACTTTAGTTAATTTGTCTGAATTACAACATTCCCAGCAGCCTCAGTTGGACTTCTAATTAAATGTTAGCATGCTAACGAGCTAAGCTAAGATGAGTAACACTGTAACTACACCTGACACTTACTTTATCAGCATTTTCAGCTAGCATCAAAGTCTCACAGATCTGCTGCTAGTATGGCTGTTTGAGATTGTCATGGGCCACAAACTACAGACCAATTTTAATGCCAGCTGGTGCGGACCATTAAAGACAAAAACACTGCTCCAATTTTCCTTCTGGTAAGTCTAAAGAAACACTTTCATAAATCAGCTGGGTCAGAGCAAAGAAATTTAATAATCCAAAGTTAAAAATTACTTTTTACCTTACCCTTTTACCTTTTACCTAAAATGTGCCAGACAACAGAAGGGATCAATTCATGTTTAAATATATTTCCCATTCAAGAAGTGATTCTTTGATAAAACAGATGATGGATGGAAACAATAACTGAGTCTACTGAGTCCATCCATGGAGCCAGCCATTTTCCTCCATCCATTAACCGATAACTTCTTCTTCTTGCTTCAGCTGCTCCCTTTAGGGCTTGCCATAGTGGGTCATCTCCTTTGACTGCTGTCAGCAGCTGGGTCTGTGACCCAGCTTTTAGTTTATTTTGTATTTTTGTTTTTCTTATGTTAGATTGCATTCATGTTAAGTTCTTGTGTTATTTAGTTATGTTTTAGTTGAGTGATTTATTCTAGTTTATGTTTCATCCATGTCTCCATGTTGTTGAGTCTTTTTGTGTAAGTCTGTCTTGTCCTCTATGTTTAGTGTTTAGTTATGCCTGTGCTTTCCCTCCCTTATCTGTTCCCATGCGTCTCTCCTTGTGTTCTGTCTCCCTAGTCTGCCGTGTGTTTTATTGTCAAGTTTGTGTTGTCATGTCTGCGTTCCATTATGTTTCCTGTTTTATTTTGAAAGTTTTGTGTTTCCATGTTCAATGTGTTTAGTTTTGCTTCCCCTGTGGCGTTCATTTGTGTCAGCTGTGTTTCCCCAGGTGTTTCCACTTCCCTCATTACCCTTCTGTGAATTTAAGTCCTCTGTCTTCCTCTGTTCAGTGTCAAGTCTTGCTGGTCATAGAGTTTTTCTTACTACTGCTCATGTTCTGATTTTTTCCACGTTCATATTTTGCATGTTGCTGTTCAGTTTTCATGTTATGTCTCGCGTCATTGTTTGCATAGTTAGTTTAGTTCTCTCCCAGTTTAGGTTTTAGTCTAGTTTTGCCCTTGTTTCACCTTGCCTTGTCTTTCTGTTTTTGGTATTCAGCCAAATAAACGGCTCGCTTTTTGATAAACTTCAGTTTTTCTTTCCCATATCTGCATTTGGGTTAGCTCCACAAACACACCGGCCATGCCGGCCGAGGCAACTGCGTCCCTATCTGTTAGCGCCAACTCTCTGAACGTCCTCCTTCACTACATCCATGGATCTTCCTCTTTTCCTCTTGTCTGTTGCATCCATATTCAGCATCCCTTGTCTAATATAGCCACTATTATCCAGTGCATACCTACACTTCTCTGGGCTTTGAAATATGATTGATGAAATATTTCAGGCCTGATCCCTGAAGTGAAGCAGCTGAGGTTCAGTCATTTCTTTGGCATGTAGCTCAGTGCACTGTAGTTTTGTCTTAATCTGGAGCATCAGCCATACTAAACAGATGGCACGGCCACGTGTTTGCATGTCATGCATTGATGGTAGGGATACATGCACTGTCTCTCTGGGTGGATATAACACGGTGCCCACTGAACAGAACCACAGTGTGTATGCAGCAAGGTTATCTGTGAATCTATAGCGTTAGTTTCAAAATGTACTTTTAACGGAGTCCATGGACTAGATGAAGTTTAAATACAGGGTTTGAAAAACAGGAAGTGAAAGTTGACTCATGGTTTCATTTACCAAAATATTATTAGTTTTTAACCTGGAATGAACCCAAGAAATTCATTGTGCAATTTAATAATAATAAAAAATTGCTCTCAAATCAAATCAGATGAAAAACAGATTATTCGGTTCCCTATTTTTACTCTGTGCATGCATTGCCTTGCATGTTTCATTATTTGCCTTGGAAGCAACATCTCGTGACTCTCTTGTGGCCTAAAGCAAAGCGTCCTTTAAAGCCTTCCTGTGCCTCTGGGTTTCAGTGAAGGTTTCACTCTGCAGAGAACAAAAGCTCTGTCAGTGGGACAGACTGACTTCTGATGCCTGAGGATAGAATAGCGAGGAAACCGGAAAGGGACCGGGGTAAAAAACACACAAGTTTGGCTGCTCACTAGTTGTAACAAAAACCAACCCTGAATCTAAATTAGCCGAACACACACAGAGGGGGGAAAAGCTTTATCTAAGTTAAGATTGGGAGGCATGCCTACAGAGTAAACATCCCAGACGTGGAATGATAAAAAAAAATATTTTTAAGTTGAAATAAGTTATAAGAAAAATAACTTTTAAAAATGGTGACACTAGTGGATCAGTGAGATTTATTCTTTTAATGTTTTTATTTTAATGTCAGTGTTTCTCTGTGAGGTGAAAGGATGTAAAATTCTGCTTAATCTTCAGTTTTGAAACCTAAAAGCTGATCATTTATACGGATGATTATAAATGATTATATATTTGATTTGAATGTCTTTCAACTTTTAGCTATCATGCTAGTTTAAAAACTCTGTTTATAGCTCATTTGCTTTTACTTGTCAGTGTGCATTGCATTAAAGTTGGAGGTCCTTAGAAATCATTTATCCGTTATGTGCTTTTTATACTTGTGCCTCAGAGCCAAGAGCTGAGCAGACCTAAAAACAATTAAACCATAAAGACTGGTTCCAGGCACTTCCTCCACTTGATAGCAGTCATAATGTGGAATGGTGTCCCTGGGCTTGTTGTCACTCTTAGCAGTCACGAGGAAAATGCTTGAAAACTAAAAATAAAAGTCGGGCTCACACCAGTGGATGCAGCACAGACAGATGAGTGACTTTAACTCTGAACAAATTAACGGATGTGAAAATTCTGGTTTATCAATAATAATCTGATGCTGAAAAAGTAACAGACAAAGCCACACAAACCCAAAACCTAAATTTAAGAGATTAGGGTTTGATGGTTGTTCTTTTTTAAATATTAGAAGCAGAAAGGAGGAAATGCAAACTATAAGAGAAAAAAGGATGTTGCACATTCTTCTGTTTTACTGTTTTCATCTGCATGAAAAAAAAAGGTTTTTTTTGAGCTGCATCACTGCTTCATATACATCTGTGGAAACTCTTTGTTATAACCAAACAAAGCAGAACTAACATGAACCTCTCCTCTTCACAGGTTAAACTTCATAACTCAGTGCGTTTGTCAGGTTTGAAGTGTATATTCACAGATATTCCACCTGTGTGTTTACATTTGAAGAGTTCAGGGCCAGAGGTTGTTGTCCTCGACAGATTTAGCCCGTCTTTCGTTAGAGGTCTGTCTAAGGGCAAAACAGTCACATGGTGACAGTGTAATCCCGTCTCACATGCAGACACTGTATCACTCTGCAGAGCTGGCTGTGTTCGCTGCTGGCAACCTTGTGACTCACCTCAGGATGAACATGATGTTGTAACCTTACACAAACAAGTAAATGTAGAAATAATGGAGCATAAAGTGAACACATATCTGACCGACAGCACGTCGGACAGACGCGACCGTGAAGAACGACCTTTACTGCAGCTTAGGTTTGTTTCTGTGATTAGCAGATTGCCGGATATATTTACTCAGCTTTCTCAGAGAGCTCCCTGTCTTCGACAAAGCTGACTAATGCGACCACTGCTCGCTCACTCGTCTGTCCCCAAACTGCTAATACTTAAAGGGAGCATGTAAGGCTTAATCCCATATTACCGTGGCTATGTTAAGTGTAAGCATCTGACTGTAACACTTCTAAGCAGAGCCTCCACGCAGAGCAGGGAGATAAACAGAATTCCTGCTTGATAAGCTCAAGCTGCAATCAGTCTTTATGAAAGTTTATAAGCGTTCTTATTGCCTGGTGTTTGAATTTGACATGACATTGGAAATGTGGGGGAAATGAGCGTCTGCTGAAACCCTCTCATATCAAGGCAATCCAATAACGAGATCTTCCAGGCGGGAACCTGTCGTTCAGTTAAGTGTGTTTAGACCTGATGATGCCATTTCTTACATAATGGCTGGCTGGGACTACACTACACCGGCGAAAGTCTCGAGTCTTTCTAACAAAATGTAAGCACAGGCTTTTTGCAGTGCCAAACAATGACTGTAACTACAGTACAAGGAAGAAAATGATGCAAATCTTATATTGTGTGCGTCAGAAGCACCTGCATCTTTTTAAATGCTTATTTGACCAGAAAATTATAAAAGTGGTATATAAGGTACAGCGAAGACATGAAAGAGACAAAGCCTTTCAGGTCAGTCACTGGATAAGTATGGGCTTACCACTCTCCCCCTCTCTGTCTCTCACTAAGGTGGTAATCTCCAACTAATAGCAAATTAGGATATTGGCAGTGACAGCAGCTGTGAGTTATGTCTGCCGCCTGCAAGGACATGTCAATACTCAGAGACAAGGTCGCAAATGTGCAGGTCTGTCAGTCACAGAACATGGTTACAGGTGATACCTTTAATGTCATGGTTAAATTTGATTTTAGAATGATGGAATCACGTAAAATATTACAGAAATATAAGATGTGGTAAAGGTCGAGGTATAAAAGATCCTTTACTGGAACAAAAAACAAACAAACAATTTTTCTCTTATATTCTACCTTACTGTTATTCTTCTATTATTTCATTCTGCCTTTCTTTTTTCTTGCTTAAATGACTGACAGAACCATACAAAATTATCTCTGAGTGCTACATGTGCAAATACTACATCTATTTCGAGGCAAATATATTTAATTTAATTTAATACTTTATGATTGTTCTCCACTACAGCTGAACGATGTGACAGCTGTTGTCGATATTCAGCAGCTTGTGATTTTACACACAAATCTGACACAATGATTAATATGTAAAAGAAGAGTGACCAGACTGCTTTGAACGGGTAGGAAGGGAACAGTAATTCAAATAACCACTTTCTTGAAGATCACAGTGAGGGACGGGTGATGGATGTGCAACTAACAAATCTGCAGCAACTGTGTGGTGCCGTCATGTAAATATGGACGAGAATCTCTGAGGAACGTTTCCAGCACCTCGTAGAATCTAAGCCTTAAAAGACAATTCTGAAAACAAAAGGCAGTCCAACATTAAAAGTAGAGAGTCGTATCTAATAAAGTAGCTGGTGGGTATAAATCCCCACTATACTGTATATATTCTCCTCAGATCAATGTTACTTTTGCAAACTTTGAAAAAAGGACTTATTATACCTTTTTTTTGTTAAACTTACGTAAAATATATTTCTGCAAAGTAACTACATATCAAATACATATGACGGTGTAAAACGTATTATATTTGCCGCTGAAAAGTAATAAAATAGAGAATAATAATAAAGTAATAAAGTAAAGAAAGAGTGGCCTACTTTACACACACACATCTTATTTGCTCATCTTATCGGCCACCTGCAACCTCCTCCATCTGCTCCACTATGTAAATTAATCCAAACATGTTAGCCACATATGCAGCAGGAGAACACCGAGAGGAGCTTGTTGGAAAGGCGCGCAGACAGATGGTGTGAATGACACAACTCTGCATGTTCTGTACACGTCATCCATGTAGCACCTGAAGTGGCATTTGATAATGAAACAGCGAAACCAAGTTGGGAGATATTGCCAAAATAAAATGTGGCGGTCTCTTGAGATTTTTGGTGCACGGTGAAGCTGATGTGCTTTAAGCCATAACTAAACTCTGCCTGGTTCTCACCAACTTGTTATTGATTGATTAACACCCACCTCTACCCATTGCCTTGTATTGATGTTGTTTTTAAGTGCAAAGGCCAGAAAGTGTAGCCATTTCTCCCTTTGCCTCGTTGATTTCTGCCTTTCCAGATGGCTCCAGTTGTCACACTGAAGTCTCAATGAGTCACACGGTGGCATGACTCAAGAGCTGAGAGATTTCATCCCCTCATCCTCCCTTCAAGGTTTTTTTAAAGGTTTGTACTGGACACATGACAGATATGAGTCATAACTTGGACACGGAAAAAAAAAATAAAAATAATAACTGTTTTGGTATGGGTCGGTGCGCTCTGTAAAGGAGGAGTAGCCATTTGATGTGCCAGCATTCCAGTGCGGTGAAGTGGATTTGAAACGGAAATTATTATTAAAATAGCAGCTAGAAGCGTTTGATGCATGCCATATCAAAACACATTACAGAGAAAATTCCTAATGTCGCATTGACATTTTATTTTTTTTCCCCTCTAGTGCTGCTAATGAGCTGATGTGTATATTGTGCACAACCGTTAGACTCCTGAATCAGAAAACCGATTCATGCCAGGTGTGAATGAGATCCACTGATAGCAAAGTCCATTTGTAAACTACTGAAAACAATACTGTGACAAAGGGCAAAGGGAGAATCTGATAAATTGCTCAACAGGCTACAAAGAATGTTTTTGCTGCTGTGCTTACCACAAAATTTGGGTGTGGATCAAGTTAGCCGAAAAAAACTAAGGGTTGTGTAATCCCTGAGAAACCCTAATCAGCACCAAATCAGATAGCTGTGAGTTGTCCATCTGTTATTGGCCTTAAAGGTGACTTCCCCAACCAAAGTAATGCCTGATTTCAAAACTTCAAAGGTAACCTCCATGGTGACACTACAGTAACAATCAGGGGATTGCCAAAGTCATTAGGATTCATTCTCCGTACGTAGGGCTCTGTGGGCTTGTCCACTGGCTAATTTTCTAATGAAATAAGAGAAAAATAAGTGAAAACTTTCCACTACTGGTTTCTTGAAAAGAAAAGTTCTTCAGTCTCACCACATCAAAGAACAATTCACTGAATTCACTTTATTTACACCTGGGTCAGCAGATTCCCAGCACTTAACCCAGTTTGATATCCCTCCAGTCAAACCATATAAAGTCAGATTTAACTAGTACCAGGCAATCTCGATTAGAGTTCACAGTTTTCAGGCACTGGCTTGTTGAGGCCTGTTGACTACAGAGATAAATGAACATGTGAACGTGTGAAGTTCGAGTGCTGAACAGTCTTCAGGGAAAGTGAATATAGTTCTTTGAACATATATATATATTCTTGTTGGGCCCTGAGTAAACATCCATTGTCTGACATTGTAGGATTGTACTGAATGTATTTTTCCATTCAAGACTAAAACCAAGTTGCTTAGGAACAACACGAAAACCTTTAGAAAGGGAGCTGCTGGCTTAATAACTGCTTGTATTGTGTATTCTAGTCTTTTTCAGCAAACTAAGCCTTTAAGATACTGGCTGGAAGCCAAGGGTTTTGTTTTCTAAAGGATGGCCCTTAGCCTTTGGTGTGAACGGCACTTTAATGTGCCCTAACACGTCTTCAATAAGTTGACGCAGAGTTTTGTCTTCAGTTGTTGGAAAAGAAGCTTAATGTGCCCACCGGGATGTGAACTGTAAACTATAGAACAAGTACAGTAACTGACATACACATCTAAATCACAGCTAGCACAGTCATGTCTAAGTTGTTTACGGCCCTTCCTGGCACTGTTGAGAACTCGTGATAATGAAGCCATTTGGAAAAACAGTAAAACAATGTCATTTAGAAAAGGTTCCCATGAGTTTGAAGACCCTGATGAAGGAATTATTTGTTTCGCACAAATAAAAGGGGTCAGTGAAACATCCATTCTGTGGTGAAACTCACAGCAACGGACCCAGTTTAGTGATAATCTTGAGAAATGGCGCCATCTTTAGGTGCCTTAGGTGTCTTAATTTGCTCCTCTCCTTCAAACAAACGTACAATGACGTTTTTTGTTAGTAAATGAATGAAACAACTGGAAAGGAAAATGGTTCGTTTCCCTCTTTTATTTAAGGCTGGATCTAAAACCCAGCAAACCTCTTCTTAGCAGTAACACTATCCCATGTTATTATAGAGTAAAAAAATGTTTCGTCTTGTTTTTTCTAAAGAAAAGGAGAATAAATCAGGTCACATTCACCCTAACAGCGCTGTGAGGCTGTCCTGCAAAGCAACGCTGAAACAGACTCTAGCCAAAAAAGTCACCACCCAGATTTAACTAAGCAAATCTAAATCATGACAGCAGCACAGTGGTGTTGTGGTTGCATCATAGCAAGAAGATCCTAGGTTCAAATTTCTGTGTGTAGTTTGCATGTCCTCCCCGTGTCTGCGTTGGTTCTCTCAGGGAACTGCAGCATCCTCCCAGAGTCCAAAGACATGCATGGGGATAGGTTAACTGGTCATTCTAAATTGAATGTGAGTGTGAATGGTCGTCTGTCTCTCTGTGTTAGCCCTGCTGTAGGCTGGTGGCCTGTCCTGGCTGTGCCCTGCCTCTCATCCTTTGACAGCTGGGATAGGCTCCAGCTCTCCACCACGACCTGGCAGTGGCAGGAATGGCACTGGATAAAATTTAGGGGCAGATGAAAGGTCAGAGAACTCATTTAGTGGTTACTGTTCACCTACTGAACAACAAATTTCATTTGAAATCCATCCTGTTGGTTATTGATAATCTACAGATCAAAAAATCACAACGCGTTGAAGAAACTGAAGAAAACACTACTCTTGCGTGCAATATTGTGTTTTATTGGTAAAATTAAGAGCAGTTATTTTCTGGTACACTCACTAGGCGACAGAGGTTTGCTGGAAAAGAGATTTCTCATTTTAGGTTAAAACAAAGTGCATGACTGTGTTAGAAGGGGTAAGTATTCATGCTGGAGAAACGTCACTGTTCAAACAGTGAGGCAAACTACAGCAGCGTAATACAACTAAATACGGGGAGTAAATATTTCGGTGCATCTGCACTTTAAATATGGCATAAAGCAATATTCTACATAACAACCAAACAAAGGGGTAAGAAGAAGATGAGATTATTTTCTGGATAAAGCGAACATGAACTCTTTTTTTGCCAACAATTCTTGAGTGTGAAAGTATGAGTTTAACCAACTGCCTTTTTTTAAAACATAAAAATAATATTTAACGAAGTTCAGTAAACTTGTTTATGATTTTTTTTTTAACATTCAAATTCTTGCAACCACAACTTCTGTCTAAATTAAACACGTGTTAGCACTGCAAAGATATTCTGTTTTGTATTCTGTTTTAAATATATTACACACGATCTCTTCAGAACCCATTTTGCAAAATATGTTTTGTCACAGTCGGTATGTCTCTCTCAAAGAAACGTTAAACAGCCACGATGAACAGCTCTCTGTAAATCTGCACCAAACATCATAACCAGCTCTTTTCAAATATATATTCTATGCAATATGCTGTAAATAAAATAAAAACTACAAACATACAAATGCATATGTTTTTTTTTCCACTTTCGTTTTTCTAGAAGTGCTTGTTACTTCCTTGCAAAGTATCCACCATTAAAAAAAAATTCAACTTTCACTGAAGCTGCAGACAAACCTGCAGACCTCTCAGCAGTCAATATTAATCCTCGCAAGCAGCTCCTCCAAGGCTTCCAGTTTCTGGTTAGCCTCCTCGATCGCACTGTACGTCTGCACGTTGCTGGCGATGTGGTAGCGGATGTCGTCCACCAAGGGGACCGAGTCTGTCTCCTGCCGCTTCTCTAACGACGCTGCGTCCTCTTTGACCATCTCGGCAAACTCTGCTTGCTCCACCAGCTGTGATGGGACGAATGCAAGAGGTAGACAGTTATGAATTCTTCCTAATGGAGAACTCAGGGTGGCTGACACACTTTAAAAATAAGGAAAAATAAGCTCTCTAGTTCTGAAACAGCAACAAAAATATTATAAAATGGTCTCAGAGATCAAAATATCACTAATGACTGGCATTTTCGACTGGTGGTTAACACAAACATCTAATTATCTAATCACACTGCAACAACTCAATGCATTTAGGTAGGTATAATCTGGAAAATAATTACTTGACCCCCCTGCTGAATTTGTATAATAACAACATGGACAACAGCACAGATACATTAAAGAACCACGACCCACTGACAGAGGGACACCGTCACTGCCACGCACCCGCTCGATGATCTTGGCCATGAACTCTGTGCACTGATCTTCTAGCCGAGAGAGACGGAAGAGCTTGGCCGTCTTCCACATGTGCAGAACGTTTTCCTCGCATATAGTCTTAGCCAGCGTCTTCCCACACAGACGCTTAAGCCCCGGCAGCAGATACATGTCAGCCACACACAGCACGTCAAACACATTCTCCGTCATTAGCTGGACATGCAGAGAAACCAGCAGGGAGAATATTATTATCACGAGAATTCAAAACAGCAATACCATTGTTGTTTAACTCTCTGTTTTATCACTTGGCTGCATGTCTGTTTATGGATGTCTCCACAACAAAATACAGTGAATTATTTAACAACGGAGGGCAACCAGCAGAGGAAATGTAAATGCTGTATGCATTTCACTGGTACAAGTTCTGTGAGTTACGAGTCTTTCATCAGTATACTGGAAGAAAATGTCAAAAAATACTACTAATAGGACTTTTTTACATATTGTATTGAAAACAATGTGTAATCTTATTTTGCAGAATTAAAGAATTCTTTGTACTATGAAGGTAAAATTAGAGATGAGCAAAGAGGTCAAATGGCCAATTAGAGATCTTCTTCATCTTCTTTTAGCTGCTCCCTTTAGGGGTCACCACAACAGATGATCTGCCTCCATTTCACACCAACCTTCATCTACCTTCACAATTGTTCAGGTAATTAACAATTAAGCTTTACTGAACAGGTTTGACTGTGTTTACAATCAGTGTTTGTTTTCAGAGAGGAATAAAAAAGTGTGGAATCATTTATTAGGGATGCAAACACCAAAGAAAGAAAAAATATCCACAAACCTCGGTGTCATCGGTGTAGATGTAATACATGACGTGGATAAAGATTTCATGCGAGATGTTGTGTAAAGTAATCGCTGGGGTGCTGGGCTGAGACTGGAGCTGCTCTCCCTCACTGAAGTGGTCCTCCAGTAGGGCTTTAAAATAATCACTACGTCCACAGAAAAATGCCTGGAGACACACACAACTGCACTTCAGTCATTCACATTCATGTTTATGTCGCGGTGGTGTGGGAGTCTGCACAGTAAGTGAGAAGACGCTGTGAGAATTTTGCCATTCGTACCTTATGGCACAAGAAATTGTAACCGTCGACTCTGAAGCAGATGTCGGGATAAGTAGGGAAATGGTCGACTCTGTTAAAGGGAAGCTCACCAAATCCAACCTAAAGAGAATCAACAGAAATGAATGTGGCGTTCAGCTAAAATTCTTATTTTACTGCCATGATGTCCTCACCCTTAATTCAGTGGGTAGCGCACAGTCTGCTAACTGAGCCATCTCCTCCTGAAGTTGACAGCTGTGAGGCTCGAGGGTGAGAACTTTCACACAGATTCCCGGTTTATTGGACACTTTGATATGAGGAGAGAAAGAAAACGAGACAAGATGGAACACTCATCATTAATGGGTGAAAAAAAACAAAACAACTTTGAACAAGTTCTAGACAAAAACATACGGGATTAAAAGGTGGTCTGGTATTTTGAGGCTAAGTGGAAAAACTGCATTACATAAGGAATATGCAATCTTGAGCCATTCCTTTTTTCTTTATATTTTTCTAACAAAAGCAGAAATAGGTCCAGAGATTTATTGAAACATGTGCAAACATGCAATGGAAATACAGTATTTAAGGAGAAAACAGAGTTGGAATGAGCTTAAAAGTCAATATTTGGTATGACTACCTTCAACACAGCCTGAAGTCTCTTAGGCAGCTTTCTTGTAATTTCTTTAAGTTGTCTTCAGGAATAGTTCTCCAGGCTTCTCGAAAGACACTCAAAGCTGTTCTTTGGATGTTGGCTGCCTTTTGTTCAGTTCAAGATGATCCCACACTGCTTTAATAATGTTCACGTCCGGGCTCTGAGAGTGCTCCACTGTGTTTTACCATCCAGGTATGCTTATACTGCGCTGGCAGAGTTTTTTGGGCTCATTGTCATGATCCCAAAAAACTTGAGAAAGACCTTAAGAAAGCCTGAAGAACTATTGCTTAAGACCTCTTTAAAAGTTACAACAAAAGAGAGATGACGGGTGTCTTAAGACTGGCTTAAAGCTGTGCGTGTATTACTCGAGTAAATATAAATCAAGAGTTCTGCCTTACCAAATTCATACACTTGTTTGCATTTATTCTCCAGCTCTTCTATGAGATCTGCCATTTTGCACTGTTTAGCCAGTCGTCTACTGTCCTCCACAAGACTTATATCAATATCCATCCGTCCTGAAACAGAGATAAAAAAAAACAACATAAAACTTTTTCATACTAAGATTTTTGCACGTTATAAAAATATTACATTAAATAGAATCCAGTTAGCATCCAAGCAGGCTCTCTAACTCTCATTAAACGGTAGCGTGTGCAATTTCGTCTTAAAGATAAAATTATTTGACCATTATTTGAAGCAAAAATACACTTTATTGGAAAGTGACAAGCTACTTGTCCAGTGGCTCTGCTTTCAGTTTGCATCTCAATGCAGTACACAGCACTAGCAAGTGTACTTTTTTCTTTACGTCTTTGTGCATGTATTTGATTGTTTTGTGTAATTGACTGAGTTTAAAAAAAAACAAAAACAAACATCCTACTATTTTGGAGTTGTTCATTATTTCATATAGTAAATCTTTGCTATTGGAACATTTTTTTCCCTTTATTTTAAGTGGATTCTGTTTTGCAGGGATGGCCTTGTCACTTTCACATCAGGAAACTGCCCAACAACACCAGTTTCTCCTGTACGAAAGTGGAACATCAGCTGCTATATTTTTCACCCACCTGTGTAGAAATATTGTAGAATGGCTCCAAAGGCAGCAGGATTGATCTGAAATCAGAACACCCTTTATCCATACCGTATAACTAAAACTGGTGAATTAGACACAGTGATATAACAGGACACTAATGAAAACACACAGACTTACCAAAGGGTGCTTGAGGGTGATCAAGTTCTTCCCTTTCCATTTGGTCTCAAACATTTCCGTGAAGTACTCTGAGCGAGCACTGAGAACACATCGGTGTGCTAGAAATGTCTGTCCATGAACCAGGAACTTGACGTCACTGTACTGACCCTGCTCTAACAACCTGAAGAAAAAAACCAGAAATGTCTGGATTAGACAGACCTACTATAACATCCTGTTACTGCTCTTATTTTCTTGTTTCTTTTCAACATAAAAATCAGGACCCTTACATGTGCAGAAAGTAGTTGAAATCATCCCGCTGCATGGCACGGATGCTTACGCACTTGTAGTCTTTGAGCAGGCGTCGAACAGAGTCGCTCAGGGAGCCATACATGCATCTCTCGCCATCGAACGTGTTGGCTTCACACTTGGCACCTAAAAAAAAAAAACGAATAAATGAAATCAAGAATTTAAAACCCTAGGATGATACTACGGAATATTTCAGAGCAGTTCTAAAGCACAGCACATCAGTTTAAAACTGTGTTATTTGATTATGACTGATTGTGACTTACCACTAGCCAACAGGTACTGGACCAGCTCCTCGTGACCGCAGAGACAAGCATAATACCTGAAGCGCACAAGTGTTTATATTGAAAGCAGTTATGATTATGATGCAGCGTTGACCAGAGAATTACATCAGCTGCCTATACTGTACTTACAATGGAGTGCTGTCCCATTTATCTCTTACATTGAGGTCAACATCTCTTTGTTCAACAAGGTATCTAGGCAAAGAGCAGAGAGGTTACAGTGATGCACTGCGATAAACACAGACACGACTCGCCATACAAAACGCAAAGATTTAAATAAAATTAAACAGATACGTCACACAGAAAAAGGAGGCTATATACAAATGATTTTATTGATACTAATAGAATTATTGAATTCTATTTTATTAATTAATCCAGTATGAGGTGCTTGTGCTGATATGTTGTTTTTGATTTTCTGCTGTACATTATGGTCAAACATCTCCACTTTGGTCTCACTGTCTAAAGGACATGGCTCAATAAGTCTTGTTGGCTGTGCAATGCTTGTTTCTCTAAGCACTGCACAGTCTGAACCTATGATGGATTTGCTGGGGCATCCACTCTTGGGAAGACTGCAACATTGTGTTAACACACCTGAATGCTCCAGACCAGCAAACCGCTAAAACCTTTATAGAGCTCATCACACTTGCTGGTGATCAAATTATCAAGTGCACTCAATTACAAGTGCCTGGCTGCTACTTGGCCTCTTAATTCCTATGGAAACACAGGACTGCAATGACTCCCATGAAAACTTTCTTGTATGCATGACTGTACAGACACGCCCCCTTTATTGGACTCGGCAACTGTTGGGTTATGTATTCATTTTAACCAATGGTTTCCTTCGATCAGTTAAGCATAGTTTTGCTGTCCTGTCAAATTGCTTCCGCGTAATTCGCGGGGTAACTCTGTCCTATAGCAGGGGAGTCTAGATATCCGGTTGAGCATCCGACACTGATAGCTAGTGCCATCATTACATCTGGACACCCTGAGGAGCTGACCTACACAAGTTAGCTACAGTTACAAACTGGCTCATCGCAGCTCCTGTTAGCAACACTGCCTTCCGTGGTTAACTCCCGTTTATTTGCATAAAACTGAAGTTAAACTGCAAGACTGCATTGTAGAAAAGGCCAAAAAAAGCAGAAGGCTAGCCTAATCTATGCTAGAACTCTCACCCGCAAACACAGTCAAGTAAAATAACTTATCTTTGAGCACACAAGCCAAAATAAGGTCAGCAGAGCTGATGGTTACCTGACTCTACAAATGTCGCCCTTTCTGCAACTACTAAACAAATCGTACACATCCATAATCGCCGCGGTGTTTTCGGTCCTCTGTAATGCATTGAGACGGCCTGTCTACCGGACAGGTGAGTGATAGTTTGCTGTAGCTTCAGAGTTTCGCTCGGTGAACGCCGAGAAAGTTGTCACCGTTGTTTTTTGTTGACAAGCTGTGCGGGGTCCTCGGTGTTTTGGTAGAAGAGGTCCAGCAGTCACGTGACATCAGGGTACACTTCACTAACGTAAGGGAATAACGGCAAAAACGGCAGCTATACGCCATTCTTCATCAGCACTACTAAATCCTTTTTACGTCTAAGCCGCATGAATATCAATCTTTTAAAAGTTTTACAACGAGCTGATAATCCAAACCACAGAGGCGTAAATTGAACAAGTAGCAACCTGTGCTTAAGGGTATAAAAGCTGAATTTCCGAGCTAACGCCGTTAACATGAATGCAGCACACGTCATTGCGTCACATCGTTCGTTTATGTGTGGTTTGAACAAGTGGTAAAAATACAATTAAAATAGCGCCTTTCACTATTGTTAAAGTATATTCTTTTCATCACATTAAGCAGCTGTCAGAAGATGTTTCATTCCGCTATTTGACCAAAGAACTACGAAACAAACCCCGCCCTGTTTTCTTGCTCTTAACTAGGTCAAGGCATACAAGGCCACAGTGCTGTGTCATGCAGTTAAATAACAGAGGCAATACGTGCATTAAACCCATATTTATTTATTTGTATTGTACCGTATGTCACAATATTAATTCAGAATCATAAAAAAGAAAAAAAAACTTAGCTTGGAGTCTTTGGTTATTTCTCCATCTAGTATTTGGCAAGCTTTTGTTTTAATATGCAGATGATAAGTTGAAGTTTTTCTCTCTCCAGCAGGAGAATTTCCTTCCGCAGGTTCAACATGTCAACCTGTGCACTCTCTGTGAGGAGAAAAAACACACCATACACACTTTAACAGAAAAATGTGTGTGTGTGTGTGTGTGTGTGTGTGTGTGTGTGTGTGTGTGTGTGTGTGTGTGTGAGGTTCTGAGTTTCTTTCTCACTTCCTGTTTTCACTCTGATTGACAGTAAGAAGAAAATCACTGTGAAGTTGTTTACTTTTAACAACACTGAATGAATGCACTTTGCAAAGCATGGAAAGTTAGTTAACTGTGCAAGTTAACAAACTCATTAAATATCCCAAGAATATCTTTAAGACAGAGGAGAATCTGATGGATTATAATCAAATCCTAAAGATAAATATGAAAACTGCATTCAAAATTACTCTCTATGCAAACTGATTGGAAAGTCAGCAAATACAAATAGGTTATCTGTTTTAGGATTGTGTACTGAGGCTTATCGAACAATAAAACTGTTGTAAAATTGTTCACAGTTGGCAAAAAAAAAAAAAAATCTAAGAATAAAGTTGCCTCTTTTCTTACTGATCGTCAGGGAAACATGAAGACATTAGACGCTACTGGAAAACTTCAGACACTCCTACTGTTCGCACACAGAGTTCTGAGGGATTTTCCAGGAATGGCAATGGTTTTTTTCAGAGAACCGATTGGTCAGTAGGCGCTGATTTCCTACCCGCTGATCTCTAATCTGGAACATAATCTGCTCTGGAGCAGGTTATGTTACTATGGCGATTTACATAGATAACCAGTGAACCACCTTCACAGCACAGAAAACCCAGGGTTAACCGTGAGGTTAGCTGGAAAAGACAAAATCCAGTTTTGTAATACAGTCTGTGGTTCATGTAACCAGTTTGTTTTTGATCACAGATCAAAAGGTGACAAAACTTAGAAACACTAAGACGCAGTTTAAAGATCATGTGCACCAGTTTTGGTAAAGACTGTTGCTCGGACAGTTCAAATTAATTTCAAACATCATTGTTTGTCCAGCTATAGACCAATCTGTAAATACAAGTTAAGCACTATTGGGTAAAACAAACAAACAAAAAACTCTATGACACAAAGCTGAACTCGGGCTTTGGACCAAAAGATTATACTTGTTAGTGAAATTGATTCATTATTGTTGTTATTTATATACAATAAGAAAAGTGAAGACATCCCAAAGCCCCTCATTTTTAAACTTTGATGTAAGATTTCATGACCTTTTATCACCCAAATTGTAGTTTCAATCAGTTACAAAATCTTTAAAGGACATGTATGTGTGAAACCACTGAATTCATGGCCAAAAACAGCAAGAGATCCAGTGATTCAGTTGGTTTCATTCTTCCTGCAAACATTACTTCTCTATTGAATAGAAGTGTTGACTGGAGGCTGGCAGGTACCCACGCCCTCTTTTTATCCAGCCATGCCTTTCACGCAGCCATGCCTTTGTAATTCATGCAAAACGCAGTTTGCATTGTCTTGAAATATGCACAGACAACCCTGAAAACAATATTGTCGTGAAGGGAGTACGTTGGTAGGTTGCTCCAAAATCTTGCATTGCTTTTCAGCATACTGCTAAAACCTTTAATTATTTTACAGACCCTAAATAGTGAACAGTCAAAAACACTTCCTGTTTTTTTATTAAGAAGCACTGTTTTAAGAGATTTCAAACTTTTCGTCATGTTTTATCAGCGTGCTGACCTCAGCGGTTTGATATGAATTATATCAGCAGTTATTTTGATAAGTTAGATATTATGTAATTTACCCTCATGCTAACTTGTTTGGAAATGCACTGCAAGTTTGAATGGTAGATATGAATGCATAAAGTGAAGTTCACTGGGGAACAAAAACAAACAAACTAAATAAAAAAACATTTAATGTCCACAGCCTGTTTGCCATGAAATGGGTAGTGATCACTCATCTTAAGGGCCTGTGGGAGGATTTGTGCATAAAATGAACAATCTTCCCCCAAAACAGAACAGCGAAATAGCCATTCAAGTGCATATCAAGAAGAGGGATAGGACAGATAGCTCACCATTTCTTCTGTCATTTGAAACTCTTTGTGAAAGTTGAATGGTTTAGTTGATCTTGGCACAATGGCTGCCAGCATATCTTCTCCATACACAACTATCCTGTAGAAGATGTGCAATCATTCAGCTCACGAATTCATATAATAGTGCAGTTGTGATTAGACGTTTACATACAGTCACCATAGGCATAAATGTCTTTCTGACGAACCTGTCATAAGCGTGATGATCGCTTGTTTTTGCCATGGTGTCCACATTATCACCAATCAGCCAGTGAAAGTTCTTGTCACTGCGAATGCAGATCCCCTCCTTTTCCTTGGATGAGAGATACCAGCCATCTGCCCTGAAGTCTCCCAGGATCATTACATTCTAAAGGAAATTTTAAAAAACGCTTTTCAGGCTAACACAAATTTTAATATCCCCAAAGGAAATATGAGGACAGGTGCGGTCTGGACCGGGATGAGTACAATATCCCTCAGCACTGCAACAGAAACAGTTCTGTAAACTTGACTCCAGTACCATCCACTGTAGTTACATACTGTAAGTTAAACATATTTCCCTGCTCCCACAAGATGCTAAAGCTGATAAACCTGCTGCAGTCTCCTTTAATTAGCATGTCACACTACATCAGAATCATTCAACAAACTGATCCACGGTTAAAAATGACTCATACATACTACAGATGTCACAGCAGCTGACTAAGACTTTCAAAATAAGTACACACATGAACCTAATTCCTTGTTCTGACTGGGTCAGGTACCATAAGTTTCATTAGGGGCAAAGACTGACCTGTGTTGTGAAGTTTAAAGTAGAGAATATATACTGATAGCAGTTGATAAGGTCCACCACATCGTCAGGACAAAAATTATTCTATGGAGCTGTTCAGTGATTTTGTTACAACAGAAACAGGAACTGTTCTATGTATCTGCTCCTTCCCAGACGGGTACTGAGCTGCTGAGCACAGTGATGGGTGGCGTTGACCCTGAGATGTAGCCAACAGTAAAAGTAAGCATATTTATAGCAAGAGGCAGTTTTACTTTCGTTAGAAAAAGTTTTTCAAAAGTAAATTCACGTGTTCAGCTCTTCCATTAACACTAACAGAATCTCCAGTCACATCCAGCACCTCCAGAATAACTATGATATCATATTGAGACACAATCTACAACAAATGAGCTTTGTTAATAAAAGCAGTGCAAAAATTTTAAAAATTTTATCGTTTAGTTTTGTTTTTTTTGCTGTTGTTGTTTTGGGGGGGGGTTTAAGAGTCAATGATAATAAAAGTGGAAGGAATGAGAAGCAATTTTCACTTCTAATAACTTGATAATGCACCTGGCTACTTCCCAGTTTTCATTTTCACACTTGTTAATGTAACTGACTGTTTCCCAGCACTCATGAATGACAGTGACAACAAATTTCCAAAGAAGAAATACATTACACATTTTTTACAAGAGTTGATATTAGTCATGTCATTCTTTGGTATGCCTCGCTAACACCAAGGAGAAGTGTTTTACCTTAAACGGGCTTGTCAGGACCGCTGGATCTGAGACCTTAGTCAGTCCAAACATCTTCATTTCTGTCAAAGGAAAACCCGAAGGAAATATTCAGTGTCATCCAAAAAGCATTTTAAATACTTCCAACATCGTTAAGTATACACATGACGCTCACTCTTGAAGCTCTTTTCTCTTAACTTTATTTAACTCTGATGAAATGTTGAGCAGGTGACACGGATTCAGTGTCATACGAACGAACCAGAATAAATCTGGTTATGTGAGAACATTTTTCCTTTATAGTTGTTTCTTTAAGGGAAAGAGATGATTGGATGATTGGACGCACAGGGAGAATTTGAAAAGCAAAGAAGAGAACAGACAGGTTTCTTTTTTCAGTACAAGTGGCTACTATTAACAGCAGTGAAAACACATTTAATGTAAGTGTGGTACTACCAGGTTTAAATCAAACTATTTTCCTCTTTTGTTCTGTAGGATGGTCAATGATTTGCAATCATAACTGTGTCAAATTTATCACAGCGCAGAGGCGGTGGCAGTAGAAATAAATTGAGGTTAGAAATAACAAAATACTTGTGATTTTAGTCCATAATAACTCAGTTTTCATATCCAGACATTTGGAATGGAGTTTGTTCAAAAGAAACCAATATAGTGACTTGGATCACAGCCCTCAAAGAATAATAATAATAATAATAATAATAATAATAATAATAATAATAATAATAATAATAATAATAATGCAACACATTTGTTAGCAGTCCACATGTACCCTGCTTCTTGCACTACAGCTGGGATATAAGGTAATAGCTTTTGTGTATCAGTTACCATGGCAACTCCTTACCAAGTAAGGAACTTCCTGTTAATGGGTGGAGCGTGTGAGGTTATAACGCAAATAGTTATAAGGCTATTTGCGTTCCAAATTATTATGCAAATTGTGTTTAAGTGGCATAAAGATTAAATAAGTTGTTTTTCAGTTAAACTCATGGATGGAATTGTGTTTCAGGGCTCTTTGGATCATTGAAATCAATCTCAGGACACCTGTGATCATTAGTTTGCCAGGTGAGCCCAATTAAAGGAAAAACTACTAAAGAAGGATGTTCCACATTATTAAGCAGACCACCATTTTCAAGTAATATGGGAAAGAAAAAGGATCTCTCTGCTGCTGAAAAGCATGAAATAGTTGAATGCCTTGGACACGTAATGAAAACCTTAGATATTTCACAAAAACGTAAGCGTGATCACC
>VUQG01026775.1:0-11307 GCA_015106755.1 Etia nguti | reverse complement strand
TTTTTAAAAGGGGTGTTTTTTTTTTTTTTTTTTTTTTTTTTAATTTTCTGCCATTTATATTGTTACACTGGTGGATGCTCATATTAAGCATGACCAAAGGTTCGTATAATGAGGTCAGTATATGTACAAGTAATTTCTGTGAGCGAACAGCTCAGATTTCAGACTCCTCTAAAGTTTTTCTGTCCTTGGCTCTCACTGACATCAGAGAGCGGGGATATCCTTATATGGTAATTTCAGGCACACTGCTCTTGCTTTCCAAAAGCCCCGCCCCTTCTCTGTTCAAACCTTTTGTTTGTGAGGGGCAGCCAATCACAGGAAAGGTCCAAGACAAAATGAGAAGGATGTACAAATACATACAAGATGAACTTGGTCATTTTCAGGGATTTTGACTTTTTTGGACTGTGTGGTTTTCTTTATGTAAATTTGTAAATCTTGGTTTTTCTTTGAGTTTATAATCACATATCTTTAGTGTATTAGTTCTGTTCTTGGTCTTGAGTTTTGTATATTTTCCCTAGTGATCCCGATCCTTCTGGGCAGCACAGTGACTAGCACTGTTGCTTCGCAGCAATACACATTACTTTGTGTATTTATTGTCAATGTCTCCCCTCAGCCTTTGTTGAGTCGTCCCACTAGCTGGTCGTCTTTCCCCGTGCCTATGAATTTTGCAACCCGTTTCTTTACTGCCTGTTACTTTACATTCAATCTTCATTCACCACATTCTGCATTTGGGTCCCTGCAAAATCTGATAGAACAGGTAAAAGCATGCTTCAGCCAACTGAAAACAGACCACTACAAGGAATAGGGTGAGGAAGTATTGTTCAGGACCAAACCCCACCATATTACATACCACTGAGAGTGGAAATGGTTGACATCAAGAAGTCCAATGAGTGGCTAAAGGACAGCACGGAGAGTCTGACCATGGCAGCACAGTAGAGGCAGGAGGCTACTACAATCAACAGGCGCCACATATAGGAGCAGGATGCCGGATAGTGTACAATGAGACACAACCAAGTGGCTGGACTACTGTACAGTAGCAAACAAACTGAAATAAGAGGATCAAAATCATTTGGTCAAATACCTAACAGATGCAGCCTCGTTCCTCCGTTTGTCCTCAAATGTTCCCGAGGTTGGATTGTTGTCTCTTCTTTGCATGCAAGTCTTTCCTCAGTGGAGCCGAAATGATCTGCTCAATAACTGACTGAGACTCTGAACAAACATTTATGAAACTATTATATCGTCCAATAAATTGGATTTCCTTTTACTTTACAATCTATCATTAAGTGAATACACTTGCATTATGCAGAATATTTAAAAGCAAAGAAATAAATACAATTAAAGTATAACATGCATCTTTTCCTTACCTGTACATCAAAAAGCCCATCACAGCGTCACCATTTCAGTCCAGTCTTTCACCGTGTTTATGGTTCTCTGGAGGATTTTTAAACAACTTATGAGAAAAGAAATGATCAAAACTAGTTAAACTAAGGTCTGCATCATACATTCAAGTCATTAGCAGCATATACAGCAAACTAATGACGACCTTCTGCTGCTTTCTTTTTGTGTATTTCTGTTTTTTTCAACAAAACGTTACATTTGGAGGCCAAGAGGTGAAGGTAGAGTGCATTAATTTTTGATCGACTGCGTTTTCAGTGCCCTACATTTTAATGCAGATAAATGAATCCATTGATGCTTCTACATTTAATGGCACAAGGTTCTTCCTCAGTTAAAGCTTTTGACTATTATTCTTTGATGTGTACATGGAAAGCTAAATTAGGTTCATCAAATCAGGCAGAAATACGTCCAAAACTAACTGAAACTCTTACGTCTTTGGAGTTACTTGATTGGTGTTGTAGTAAATCCAAACACTAAGCTACTGCTTACAGGTGTAAAAGCTAAAAGGTGTAATGCAATAAAGGTGCTGAAATGCTTCCTGCTGTCAAAGTGAAACTACAGCTGCTGCTGCCACCTTCTCTCACACACACACCAACCCCAGTCCTCCGCCTCCCCTTCACCGTGGAAAAGTGATGATAATTATCCTCATGAAAAATAAAAGTTACTGCCGGAGAACCTCACACATTAGCCCGAGACTTGTCGGGGTCTGCGTGAGTGACGCACAGTGTTAATTGGCAGCAGAACGATCATGAAGAATTCATGCTGGAATAGCAGCGGATTACTCTTGTTTAATTAAAGATGCTGCGTTGCCACTGCCGCATGCATATTTAACCAGCAACATCGCTAACAGAAGCTGATTAACATGCGATGATGCTCAAGCTAACAGCTGCCTTTAGTATACACACACACACACTCTGTCCACCGGACCGGTTGTCTTCATTACAGGCGTTTTCTGTTTTCATGTCGACTGCATGATATATTACAGTTAATATCAGCCTCCAAATATTACCAGTGCTCGTACAGAAATGATGAGCAAAGTCAGAGCTCACTCAGGATAAAAATGTAAACATTTCCATCATAATAATAGGGCTCATTCTGGAAGAAATTTAATTATAAAAAAGCAGATTAAACCTTTTAAAAACCAGTCACAGAGTAAAGGATGTGTTACACGCTGTAAGCAAACAGTCTTTACAGTTTTATATTCGGCATTTTTCTCCTCCAGCTAAACACTTCTATGAATGGTGAAATGAAATAAAAATCATTTTGGTCTGTATGTATTTACACCAGCAGTCGTGCTACAAAAGACTACATGTGCAATTACTTTCAGCAGAACAGTACTGCAGAAAAAGGGTGATAAAGCATAATATGGGTGTTTTTCTTCAGGCTGAAATGGTGTGGGCTCACAGTACAGCTTATTACACCTACGCCCTGAACAGATTATGAAACAACAGGCCCCTGAGCGCAGACTGCAAAAAGGCCCCCAATCTTCCTACCCAGGAGCAAAACACAAAGTCACAAATTAATGGTTTTCTGCAAATTTTTGTGGAGATACTTCAAATGATTTTGGATCTTTTTGTAGCTGTTTGTGGCTCTACCTGAAGGTTGACACTTTTCTGCTTTTAGAGTAAGATGTAGGTAAGAGAAGTGAAACGGGGTGTATATTTATAAGATTTGCTTGGGCAGTAGAAATGCAGTATTCGAGGCTGAAGGTAAAAATGTACTGTTGACCATGCTTGAAGGTAAACTTTTATTTATTTGTAGTTACTTGCATCCCTTTTGGTCATTGAATGCCTACTTGTATTTGTCATGTCAAGTGAAGTCAGGTAAATTAAAAAAAAATAAAATAAAAAATAAAATAACAAAAAAATAAAAGAGACAGCCAATGCGAAAATTACAATAGTCAAGCCAAGATGAAATAATGGTATGAATATGCTTTTCAAAGTCTCCGAAAGACAGAAACACCTTCATCTTCACAGGTACTCAAAGACAGAAGAAGTTAGCTTTGACAAAAGCATGTATTTATCAAAAGGAAAAGTGTTGGCAAAGAGCACTCCCAGGTTCCTTACAAAGGGGTTTGGATAGACTCTTAAAGAAACCAAGGTTGCCATCGGCAACCAAAATTAGGACTTCTGAAATATAACTTTTGTTTTGCTTTCTTTAAAAAACAAATCCTATTCAGGTTTCAATATTTTTAAGCAGTCCAGTCATCAGATCATCAAAGAGGACTTGTTTTTACGTTGCAGTATCAGCTAAACAACTGAGTCATCTGCATAGCTATGAAATTAAAACGCCCCCCCGCCCTATTATACAATTATGCTTAAAGATGTTCGTATCGTTTTGTGTCTCTTTGGCTTTATCTCATCCAGAACATGCTAGAAAGACTATTTCAGATCTGGACTTAGATCATCGCTTTACTGGATCTGGACTTTTTCTTCTTTCCAAATTCAACATATTTTCTACCTACTTTTTTATAATTTTAGAACAACAACTGGTGGACTTCATATCATAGTCAACTGGCTGAATCAGGGTACAAAACAAAGTTATTATTATTTTCTCAGGGTAGAATTTAGCTGGGCAGCATTGAACGGTTCTGTCAAGGAGTCAAGAAGAGGAAGCAGCTGAACGTAGAGGCAACGATTACATGGTGGAAGTAGATGAAGAAGAATGTTGCACAGAGTTAGACATGCAAGGCTGTGATAGGTTTGCACTATTCCTCTTCTGACATTGTTCAGAGGAGGGATAGTGGACATACTGGACAAAGGATGTTGGATATGGATCTGCCAGGAAACGAGGAAGACCACAGAGATGATTCATGGATGCGGAGAAGGAGGACATGCAGAGGGTTGGTGTGACAGAGGAAGATGCTAGGGATAGGGTGAGACGGAGGTAGCCCAACGATTATGGCTGTAGAGGAAATTTTCTTTCCAGGCAGTAACTTAAAACTGAGAAAATAGAAGTTTTAAAAAAAGTCAGCAATACAGTTTTTATTATTATTGTTCAATCTGCAGTGTGCTGGTCTCAGCTGAGAAAGAGTTACAATAAAACACATTGCACCCAGTAAAAAAGAGAGAAACTAATAACATCAAGGCAGAATCTAAAGGAATTAACTCAAGTCAAATTCCATGAAACGATTCTATTAAACCAGTGAAAACAGTCACTTCTTCATCATCTCACAAACGCACAGCCCGAGAGCTGCCAAATCATTATTAAAACAATCCGCACATATAGCAGGTGATTGATACGGATGACTGATGGACAGAGACTGACGGGTTCTTCCAACGTTAACCCTCTCAGCCAACCAATCAGCACGATCCCTGCCGTTCAGCGACACAGTGCCACTCGTGGCTCAAACCGTGCACGTGAAAAAGAAACCCCTGTCCACAGGCGGACGACACAGAGGACAGACATTTTCTTATTCTAATTGCGTTTGTTAAATCAGCGAGGCCCCCCCACCACACACACACACACACACACACACACAGTGGGGTTATGAACTGTTATATAAATGGATGATGAGTAAAGAAGAAGAAGCAGTAGCGGAGGGACTGAGGGAATATTATTGTGCTCTTCACATCACTGTTAGTAATTAAAGTCAATCACCACTTGAACAGATTTGAAGAGACACAGAGAGTGCACACACGGCGCTGCTGTTATGGTGGCGTGTGATTGATTGAGTCAATAACAAAAACATGGTGCAGCTCACACACACACACACACACACACACACACACACACACACACACACACACACACATCAGCCTCACATATCCATTTACCTACCACCACCATCACAAGTTTCTCAGAGTAATTTCTTAATTTCTCTCAGTTCAGATTGTTTCCCTTTCATGCGTCTGGTATTTTGAAAGCCCTTATAAACACTGCAAGGTCTTTAATGAACATAAAACTCTCGTGGTGGAATAATCAGTACAAAAGATGAAAGACCACAACGAAAGTTCTATAAACAGGAGCCGAGGTCACACAGAGAAATCACATTTGCAACCACAAAGTTCAACGCGGTTCAATACCAAATGGAAAAGTTTGGATGTTTACATGCAGCGTCCCACTGTAAACCTCACTGAACAGGCTGCAAACTACAAGATGCTGCCTTGCCTGAAAGATACTTCACAGGGTGTGTGTAGAGTTGCGATGTGCAGCTTGTGTGAGTGATGGAGCCACCCGAGATAGCTGAGTTTAACCGCTTATGGCAAGGAAACTGACCTGAGCCAGACCTAGAGTCTCTGATGGACTCGAAAGCACAAAACTCACATGTGATGAATCAGGACTGAGCTCGGTGAAAGTTCTCGAGCCGCCTGAGGATCCCAGCAGCCAAAGATAAACCTGAACCCCGTTGTCCCGGCTTCACCTTCTGCAAGTATACATTAAATCGTGGCAGTAAAAACTGCATTTGGTTAATCCTGTCAGTGTTTGCAGCTGCAGCTGACGGAGCCTTTCTTTGTCCTCCTTTACCTACGCAAGTTTTTTAAATTGTTTAATTAACAGGGACAATATTAAACTACTTATCCACTTCCATCTCCCCGTGCAGGTCACACAAAACTATGCAGTAAACAAACGACAAAGATATAGAAATTACATAAGAAATACATCGTGTGAGGTTGAACATGATTACAGCTCACTCCCTTACTCTGACCCATTTCAAAATCCCATCGTCAGCCTGCCAGTAATTTAACTAACCACAGTTCCCTTTATATTTATTTAGAAATCACATCTAGCTCATGTTATTACAGCCTTCACGTCAAAATGTGTGCACAATCGTTGTACTAAGCAACGCAGCGTATCCCAGCAGCAGTGATTTAACATTCATTTTTATGGGGTCGAAGTAAGTACTCGTATAATTCAATATTGGATGAATAAACCCATTTTAGAACAAGTCATGAAATATGGGAAGACAGGGTTTTAGGTCCATTAGGTCCATGACTGCTGTCCTAGGCTGTGAAGTCATCACTTTGATCATTTAAACAAAAAAGTGAAACATACTGACCACATATGTTCCCACACTTTGCACCAGTTAGACTATAATATAGCTTTTGCAGTGTTCCCGTGCAGGGTGTAGCAACTCTAACTAAACCTGAGTTAAACCACAGCAAATGACGAGAGGGAGGCGTGTAGTAAGGTCGACCATTTACTGCTCGACTTCCTCATTTACACACTGCCGTGAAAACTGTAAACAGAATGAATACATCTAATAATTAGCTCTGCAGTTCACTTACATCCACTATAAACAGCCTGACACAATAAATAAAGTTCAAATGTACCACGTTTACCAAATAACTTCTGACACCTCTTTAACAACATGTCTCGCACCAAATAATCAACTTACAGCATTGTTTCAACCAAGCTTCATAGTGGATGCTTGTTGCAGATCCGGGAAACAGGAAGTTACCAACAGGAAGTATGTCACTGGAAATATTCAAACAGTCTTCAACTTTACTGCAGCTAAGAATAACTAAAAAAATGCCACAAAGGCAACACAGCTTTAAAAAGTTTTTTCAAAATACAGGTGATCGCTTCATAAACGGTGAATCTGTTTTTGGTGGCAACATTGTTACAGTACACTTTTTAAAAATCAGTTACTTAAAATTATTCTAAAAAAAAAAAACCTCCTGCTCATTTCTACTGGAGTCTAGTGACTACAGCAATAAACGACTTCTTTACCATTTGAATTAACGACATATGTTGTGTTTCATGCCTTTATTTTGACGTACTAGTTACGAGTAAATGTTTTTCAAAAGAAATGAAAAAAAATGCTATTACCCATCAGTGATGGCAAAAATGAGGTGCACACCAAACTGTGAATTTTGTGTCGTTTTAGCATCTCTACCCTCGGGGACTGACTGTGAGCCTGTTCTGTTGCTTGGAAGCCTGATGTCAGTTTATCTGCAGTGTGAATAGGGACACATATGGGTCACAATGGCATATGTCTGTCACACAAATCGAAGATGAATTGTTGTTGGGTTGTTGCAGAAGAAGTATTTTGTGCTGTTTTTCCTGTGTGCACAATGTCAGAAAAAATCTTTAACACTCAGTGTCATTCAGGTTTTTACTGTTACTTTAACCTTCAGGACAAGCACTTCTGTTAGTTACCCGAGGCCTTGATCGTCAAATATGTATTAGCAAAGCATGAAACATTTTTTTCTGAAAAGCATTAACATACATTCAAACTACGCTGAACAAACTGATAGAAGTTACTTACTTAAATATTACAGTAGCAGAAGCAGTGGCCATAACCTCAGTGCTTATGTGACAGGGAGTCTTCAGTCAGGACAGCCCGGATGGTTTTCTAGTGCGGAGAAGGCTGGAAACACATCCAGTGACCAGGAGGCTGTGTGTGGACACACAGCAGGTGGTCTTAATGGTGGCAGCATATGTCAGTGTTAATCTGATTTGGGGGATTCACTGGAGAGAAGAGAGCTGGATGGATGAAAGAGAGAAAATGAACATACACGCAGAGAGGGAGGGAATTATGAGTGGACGGATTGAAGGGATGGCGTGGAGGGATGGATGAAGGGTGTTGTAGATGGGAGGTAAAAACAGATTGAGTGCAATGTGGGTCAGTCTGGGTTCTAAAAGGATAACACACACACACACAAACACACACACACAAACATGTTGGGGGCTTTTTAGATTTTTTTGGGGCTAGATCTCTACACCTGATCCATTATTTCTGCTGAGAAAGGCTAAAGACAAACTCTCTGAAACCTTACAGTTTCCATAAAAAAGTTGGGACACTGTAAAAAGTAAATAAAAACATAATGCAATGATTTGCAAATCTAATAACCTCATATTTTACCTGCGATAGAAAACAGAAAACTTAGATCAAATATTTAAACTGAGACATTTGACAATTTCATTAAAAATATAATTTCATTTCAATTTGATGGCAGCAACATGTTTTAAAATGTTGGGATTGGGGTAAAAAGGATGGAAAAATAAGTGGTACTAAAAAGAACTAAGAAAAGGCAGAGTTTCTCAGAAATAAAGTCCTATATGCAAAAACCTGTTTCTATAAATTGTGGAAGTTTCACAACATCAAAATAAAACTGCAAAGACTTTGAATATCTCATCATCTACAGTACAAAATATTATTGAAGAGTCTGGAGGACTCTCTGTGCGCAACTGGATTCCTGTGGTGATGGCACTAGATTCAAATCAAATCAAATCACTTTTATTGTCACGTCACATTACTGGAATTCTTGTGTACAAGCTTCACAAGCAACAGTGGTGTGCAAAAATACAAGAAACATAACAAACAAAGAAAAATATAAGAATAGGAATATAAGAATTATAAGAATAAATATATGTACAAATATAAGAATGTATGCACATTACTAAATATGTATTCCAAATGTATGTGTATATATATATATATATATATATATATATATATATATATATATATATATATATATATATATATATATATATATATATATATATATATATATATATATATATATATCTATATGTGTGTGTGCACGCGTGTATATACATATAACATATACAGAAGTCAAAAAGGCACGATTGTGTCATGGAAACAGAAGAGTCCTGAAGTCCAGACCTCGCTGCAACTGGGAACATCTAGAGCATCATGAAACCAAGACCAAGCTAGAATCCTTGGACAACAGTCCTCTCCTGAAAGTTTATGAAATGTTATTAAAAGAAGACGGGATGCTACACAGTAGGAAACATGAGCAAATGTTTTTCTTTAAGTGGTACATTTTGTCAGTTTCATTCTATCTAATTCTATTGTGAATAAAACATGGCTTTCTGAGATCTGGGCAGCATGGTGGAGTAGTGGTCAGCATTGCTGAGTCAGAGAAAGAAGGTCCTGGGTTCATATCCACTCTCTGTGGAGTTTGATGTTCTCTCTGGTGCTCCAGCTTCCTTTCCAAAGACATACAGTTAGTTGGGTTATGTTAACTGGGGCTACATCTAAATTGCCCATTAATGTGAAAGCATAAACCCAAAAACATCTTATCTATAAAGCTAAATGTGTTAGAAACTGGGTAAAAACAGTATTTTGGTGATCCTGTGGTGCTGAGCCTACACAAAAAGCTTTAACCAATTTTTGTCTGATTTGTCTGCCATCTCGGATCGCCCCGACCCCCACCTCCCTCGACCTGTGACCCCGAACAAAACAAGCAGCTGAATTAATCAGCTCCACGGCAGGCAGATGAGGCGCTAAAGCCCCTCTAATCCAACACATTAGATACCAGCACACTAGTTTTTTTTTTTTAACTGCAATGTAGTTATTCGGCCGCAATGGCCATCATGAGATTAAGCGAGAGTGTTAAGCTACTTCATGCTGTGAGAGCGCTACCGTTGCTGCCGTCAGCGCGGACATCAACATAAGACCTCGACAGAAGGCAGCAGGGAAAACAGACATTTATATTTAATAAGAGGAGCCGACAGGACAACAGACAGTGTTTACAGCTGGAGATGAGGGGTGAGGTGAGGTGGGGGGGGGGTTAAGGTACAAGGCGTAATCTCACCACAACAATACGGCTCACACAATTAAAACTACAACAATGTCTGTCAATATTAGTATGAAGACAGATAGCGGCCGTCATGTCACTTTAATCCCTGATAAACCTGCCTGTGTTAATCCTTCATTTACTGTTGCAAACTGTCATCACTTGCAATACACAGCACTCCAATATGAGTTTATTTTTCTTAGTAAGTCCACAAAGTTTAGTTTAGTTTTAAATGTAAATGTGGCTTGACTCTAACTCTTTTTTTAAACCTTACTTGGTGAGGATGGAGTTTTAAATCCAGGCAATCAAGTGGTCATCCTTTGCTTTTTCTCATATTATTCATACATCTAATAAAAGTTTTTTTTTTTTAAACTCAAATCTGTATTCCAGAGGAATGTTTATCACATACAGTTCTGATAATTCATTTAAGTATTTAATTTAATTTAATGACCTTATAGTACCATATCACCCTATTAGAGCACTTCGCTCTCGCACTGCAGGCTTACTTGTTGTTCCTAGAGTATTTAAAAGTAGAATGGGAGGCAGAGCCTTCAGTTTTCAGGCCCCTCTTCTGTGGAACCAGCTTCCAGTTTGGATTCGGGAGACAGACACTATCTCTACTTTTTAAGATTAGGCTTCAAACTTTCCTTTTTGGTAAAGCATATAGTTAGGGCTGGACCAGGTGACCCTGAATCCTCCCTTAGTTATGCTGCAACAGGTGTAGGCTGCTGGGGGATTCCCATGATGCACTGGGTGTTTTATTCTTCAGTCACTGTGTGTTAATAGACCTCTCTGCATTTAATTATTAGTTATTATTAATCTCTGGCTCTCTTCCACAGCATGTCTTTTATCCTGTCTTCCTCCCCTCATCCCAACCAATCACAGCAGATGCCCCCCCCCTCCCTGAGCCTGGTTCTCCCGGCGGTTTCTTCCTGTTAAAAGGGAGTTTTTCCTTCCCACTGTTGCCAAATCGCTTCCACATGGGCCATGTGATTGTTGGGTTTTCCTTGTATGTATTATTGTAGGGTCTACCTTACAATACAAAGCACCTTGAGGTATTTTTGTGATTTGGCGCTGAATAAATAAAATTGAATTGAATTGATTTAATACAAAAACCCTACACCACTCTAAGAGCTGAGAGCTCTACATTTAGAATGTATTTGTCTTTGAATTCCAAATTTCACTATATGTTCTGAGTTTATGTTTGGTTTGGAAAAAAGACCAACGTGGCACTTTCCATCTTCTTTCATCTTAAACGATTAGGTAATCAAAAGTGGGCTGCACAATAGTTGTATCCATTAAATAAACAAACCAAAAAAATTAAGATTAGATTTGCGTAACAAGACCTTTAGGAAAGAGTTTACTGAGAAATCTTTTTTTTTTTTTTTTTTTTTTTTTTTTTTTTTACAATTTTTTTTAAAAT
>VUQG01026774.1:15059-38643 GCA_015106755.1 Etia nguti | reverse complement strand
CGAACAAGCTAAGAGGGAGTTTTTCTGTTTTTCTGTCACAGCACAAAAAAATAATAATGCATCAAAATCGTTGATACTGTTAATTATTGCTATGCATCTAAACTCCATCATGGTTAGAAAATAAATCAGTTTGCATGTATTATTTAGAAAAAAAATAGGGATTTTACGCTTTTATCCCTATGTAAATCATTAAAATTATGTGATCTAACTAGTATTTAAAGGGTTAAAATTCTTAATTTGAATGAAATTTTGGTCTTGATGAACAGCACTGATGCCAATTTAAATAATCAAGTCAATGAAAGTAGAATAATGTTTATATATATATATATAAATTTTATAGCATTTTGTAAACGTAAACAAGGGGTGGCCATTTTTGGCCACGAACAAGCTGAGAGGGAGTTTTTTTGTTTTTCTGTCACTGCACAAAAAAACAAAGATGCATAAAAGTCATTGATACTGTTATTTATTGCTATACATCTAACCTCCATCACGGTTAGGAAAAAAATCAGATGGCATGTATTATTTGGAAAAAAATTGGGATTTTATGATTTTTTCCATTTATGAGTTCTTAGGATTATGTGATCTAACTGGTATTTAAAGGGTTAAAATTCTGAAATTGAATGAAATTTTGATTTTCACGACCACCACTGATGCCAATTTAAAAAATCAAGTCGATGAAAGTGGAATTTTTTTTAAATTAAATTAATTTTATAGCATTTTGTAAACGTAAACAAGGGGTGGCCATTTTTGGCCACGAACAAGCTGAGAGGAAGTTTTTTTTTGTCTTTGCTCTCCCTGCACAAAAATAACAATGCATTATAATCAATGTTGATGTGAATCAATTACGTGTCCCAGACTCTACTATTAATAATACAAGAAATTCCAGTAGCACTGCAAATATATAAAATTGTGAGATTTGAGGTTGTCTTCCAACTGGTGCAGTGGACAAACAAACTGGTGTTTAAAGGGTTAAAAATGTAAAAAGTAATATTTTGAACAAACCCAGAGGGTTAACCTGAATAGCGAAAGACCGCGGGGGGTTTGAAAACGATGTGCTGGCCCGGGAGTACGCTGTTCTCCGCTGTTGACCACCCGGTCTGCTATCGAGCTGGTGGGTAACAGACGTCTCCGAAAACGTCGGAGAACTTTTGGAAATATGTGATGTCTTGATAAATTGAGCAGATATTTGAAGTTTACACAGCTACATTCTCGCCTGGAAATATCTTTTGTTTTTTTTGTGACCCAGAAAGAGTAATATTTAAAAGTTTTTAGCCGTGCTCCTCCGCCATTGCCGCGTTTGAGTTTTGGACGAAATGCATTCCGTAATATTTAGCTGTACCAAGTCCACACAAGTCACCACAGATGGATGCTCGATGAAACAGGCGGAGCAAGAACACATCCAGGAATTTTCCGCGTTCTCGGCTTGATGCATACTTTCAATTGGAACAGTACTTGGTCTCCAACTGATGACGTATCACGAGTACACGAGAACGCAAATACGCACAAGTACACATATTGAGACAGGCCCGGAGACTTTCAGAGTTGCGGACACTTTTTTGTTTTTACTCGAACGGCTGGTCGCGCCGGTGCGACCTAGGATTTTTTTTTTTTAGTCACACCATGGAGAAATTAAGTCACATTTGCGACCAAATTGGTCGCACTCTAGAGCCCTGTATGACAGTATTTATTTTTTTTTTAAACCAATTTTTGGAACAGTATCCACAAAATTTTATTTACCTTACATGGCTCTTATATATGTCACATCTTTGCATTTTATGTATTTATGCATTTTATTGTATGTGTAAGGGTTCAGCTGCACTCAGAATGTCACCAACTATTTAATGCTGAAACATTCTTAAAATGATCTCAGAAATGAGAGGCTTTTTTAATGCTGCTGTAATTAGGTGTAAGAAAATAGTGACTCTATGATGAAAATATTTGTGATTTTACTAACTGCAGCAGTGATGTTTTGAGTTTAGAAACTCCAATTTAGGCCTCTGTACACAGATGCATTTACTAGCTGGTGAATTTTGTTTTTAAAAAAGAAAAAAAGGACAAAAAAGGTGATGACTTGTTGTGTAGTTATAAATTGAATTTGTCAGTGTTCACTGGAATTCCTGTGCATAATTTCTTGCCTGACATGAACAGAAATATTCAGATTGTCAGGATGTAGAGATTGTTCCGCTTTAAGATCTTAAGCTGACTCCACTTTATTCATGAATGCTTTTTAGAATGTCAGAAAACTGAATTCCAGCATTTCCAAAAGTGAAATCTGCCTTTATACTCAAACATGCACAAATGTTAAATGTTAAAGGCTGTTAAAACTACAAAATCCACTGAGAACTGTTGTATATTTACACGTTAACACATCGAATATTTGAAATAAATAATAAACTGTGTTTACTTACTTACATTTTGCTTTTTATGCTTTACCATTCGGTGTGTTTTTATGTACTGACCCTGTACAACTTACGTTTATTAAATACCCTTGTTCATTGTTATGATAGTATTTCCAACAGTTTGTTTAATATAAACGTACTTTACTGGCTGTGTTAGCAGTGCAGAAGTGAAGAGAATTGAGAAGTGAATGATTGGTTGATCCATTGATGGCATGTTTGCTTGTTTTTTGTTTTTTATTTAAAAGGAAAGTACAGGACTCAACTGTGGGACAAACAAACTGGCTCCTTCCTCCCATCCACCCCTGGTCTTGGGATGCATGTGGAGATCAAGGATCCAGACACAAAGGTAAACACATGAGAGGTAATTTTCCATGGAGTGAAATTATTCTCAAAATGGTTACAAATAAATGTGCTATGTTCCACAAGTGTAAACTAAGATTTGCAAAATGGTACAATTTGTTTGTATTTTTGAGTAGTCAAAAATGTGTGCTCCGATCCAAATTCAAAGCAATTTGAAAACAAGAAAGACAATTTTACAAAATACAAATATGAAAACTTGAATAAACGCTAATCATTGTCACACAAATTTTTAAGTTCAGCTTTATAAATGTGATCATTTTTGCTTTCATAAACCTTACATATGTTTGTTAGTCATTAAGCTAAGATGAATGCTATTCTGCTGTGTTCTGAGAATGGTAAGATGATTCAGATGTAGTTATCCCACATTACCTGAATGAAATCTATATTTAGATTATACAGGAGATTAGTTATCTTGTACTCACTTCAGAGGATGAGCCAGAGGGATGGCTTATCATGGTGTTCTCCTACCTCCAGAGGCATACTGATTGGCTGTGTAGCAGAAGAGCATCCACCAGGAAGCAGCAGCATATCTGAAGCATATTAACCATCATAGATTACTGTATATTAACCATCATAGATTACTGTATAGGATCAGTAATTGAGGGGTGACAAACTTTTTTTGTCTGTGTTGTTTGAAATAATACAGAAATCCACAAGGTTGCCAGATCTTCCAGTTTTCCAAGAGGAAGTTCTAAGCCGACACTGTGAAAAGAATCCTGAAACCCCGTGTGCATCTCTGACTTGATCTGTGGAAGAAGCCTTTTGAAAGCAAAAATCATAAAGATTTATGTAGCTGAACTTAAAAATGTGCATAAAAAATGAGTATTTATTCAGGTTTGGATATATGCATTTGCAAAAGAGTTTTACCTTCATTCAAAATAGCTTTGTATTCCTTTGTGGATTGGAGCCCGCAGTTGTGAGTACACACACACACATTTGTAAATCTTAGTTTACCCTTCTGGGTTATAGCATACACTTTTGCAACCCTTTTGATACCAATTTAGCTCCATAATTTTCTAATACACACCTGCACATGGAACATATGAATTAAATCTAAGCATTTGCTGCTTACACATTCCCCAGATCATCCTTTCGCGTCAGTATGGATCAGATGGACGGTTCACATTTACCTCCCATACACCTGGAGAGCATCAGATCTGTTTGCATTCAAACTCTACCAAGATGGCTCTGTTTGCAGGTGGAAAACTGGTATGTACATAACTGCACCTCTGACTTTTTGAACTGCCAGACTGCTTTCCATTTAAAATAATTATCATTTGTTTCACAATAATTGAGTAGTGTTAAGCAGTGTATAAATGTTTAAAATGTACATTAAATGAGTGGTTTAAAAAAATAAGCTGCCTAAAAGTAGTTGATAAATCGTTAAAAAAAGAAAAAGAATCAAAAAGTGTGATGTTAGTCAAGTGTAGTGTATAAATGGTTAAAACGGGTAGAGATTACTTATATTTGAGCAATTTCAGTTGTTAAGTTTGAAATTGCTAGCTAAAAGTAGCTGATAAATTAGATGAATACCCGCAGAAACTAAAATGAATGGATGGTTTAAATAATTAAACGATTAAATTAAGTGATTCATAAAAAATTAGTTGATAAATTAGGTCTTAAAGTAATGGTAAAACCCTGCAGGTTCTTGAAATAGCTACACAAGGGTAAGTTTATAACTGATAAATAATCATTGTAATAAGAAGTTGACCTTGTCACCTAAAAAGTGACCAGATTTCTTAAATGAAAACTCAGTCAACCCTTTATGAAGTATTTGACCTACACATCAGTGTTAGTTTAACAGGATAACACATTTACTTGTGTCTAAAAACTTCTACATTTCTCCAAAAGTCTGAGATTGAAGGTGAGTTAACTTTACAAGCAACAACAACAACAGTGGCAGCCAACCTTAACAATGCTGTTTGATCAGTAACGAAAATATAGACCCAAGTCACTAGAAGCACAGTGCTACCTTAGATAAACTAAAGGTATTGTCTCTTTCTGTATTTTTGCATTACCTATTTATTATCATACATCTTAGAATCATGTTAATATATTTTTTGGGCACATCAGTGAGCTTAAAAATAGTTTTCACTGATATTGTTTGTTTTGTTTTAATCTTTACATATAAAAAAGCCTCTTAATTTTCTGTCTGGTCTGGCACTAGTCTGCACTTCACCTCAGGCTGAAGTAGCAAACAGTATGCCAGTATTCAGAGAACATACTGTATGTGCTGTAAAATAATACATCCAATAAATATGGGTGTGTTACCTTATCCTGACTCATTACATCTGTCTTATGGCTGAAGCTAGGCAGAGCTATGCTGTAAATGACCTAAGCCCATTCTGTTCCTTTTGTTTGAGCCTCTTGGAAGGTTTTCCACCAGATTAGCTGAGGTTCTTGAACCAGTACAGTTCAATATTCTTGGGACCTTGGTGCTAGCATTTCCACTAGTTTTGAGTGAAAACATAATAATCAAGGATACATTACCAACAAAGAATCCCACTGATGTCATTGTTCTTCTGTGGAAGGAGAACCTGCTACTTTTTGGTTCCAGACCTGAGTGAAAGCTTAAGGTCTAAAAAAAAATGTATTCCTGGGAGAAAATCAAGAATGGTTCATAAGGACAGTGTGCAGCTGTAGCCACCATTTCCCAAATTGAACTTAAGGTTTTAGTTAGTACATCAATTTGGCTTATTCTAAGAAAGTTCTTGATTTTAAGTTGATTGAAAAGCATGTAAATCTGAAGTGTCTGTTACTCTCTTGTTGCAGAGAGTGCATCTGGACATTCAGGTGGGAGAACATACCAACAACTATCCTGAAATTGCAGCTAAGGACAAACTCACCGAGCTGCAGCTACGAGTCCGACAGCTCCTGGACCAAGTCGAACAGATTCAGAAGGAGCAAAACTACCAGAGGGTGAGTAAAAAAAAACAGTTCTGTTTCATGTCAGAAGTATTGGAGTTAAAGCCACTGCAGTGACTTGAATGTGCTGGTTGTCTTCTGCAGTATCGTGAGGAGCGTTTTCGCATGACGAGTGAGAGCACCAACCAGCGTGTTCTCTGGTGGTCCATCGCTCAGACAGTCATCCTCATCGTCACTGGTATTTGGCAGATGAAGCACTTGAAGAGTTTCTTTGAGGCCAAGAAACTGGTGTAACATGAGTGTGAGCAGAATCAGGAAATGACATGAGCAGACAGACTTTGCTCACCCAAACAAAAAGATGTAGGAGGAGACACTTGGTCCTAATATTAGCCATAAATGGTACGAGCAAATCTGCAGATACACTTTTGTGTCCCGGGTAATATGGCTTTTTCCTTTCCTTTTAGTTTTTCCACAGTAACTCAACATGGTTTGTTGTAGAATCCTGACAACACTGGACGTGTCACTTTTCTATCTCAAAGTGAAGGAAAAAGCTTTTTTTGTGATTGTATATGAAGAAAAATGAGAATGCTGAAGTTGTTACAAGTAGTTTTGTTTAATTTTGGTCATTGTTAGTGTTACACATATTTTCACACAGGTTTTGTAACTTTTAACCATAGGATATCAGCTGTACTCATCAGGTACATACATTTCTGCATACATTATAATGCCTTTGGTTCCTTTTGCACCCATTTCAGTGCTTGACTTTAAGTCCTAGTTAGTATTTATAAGCAGCATAATAAATAGTTTATAATTATTCCATAACTGTGTTAAATACACACATACAGGTGTTCAAAGATTAACTCACGATACTTATCCCACAACAGCAATGACATCATGATTCTGTGATTTATTCAATGAATTGTGGGTTTCTATAGCTATATTTAGCTATATATAATATTAATATTTATTTAACATATTGAATATTTTAGAGCTACAGCTTTAATATTGTTTGAGGTGCTTTACAGAAGCTATACTGATATTAAACCACTTCTCGAGATAGGCTTACAGTTATCATATAAACCTTTTATATGCTGCTTGTTTGTGTGAAATGAAACATCAGTGTTACCATCCATCCTTCTACAGACTGTGTATTCTTTGTAGTATACCAGATGTATATCTGTAGAGCCAGTTTATGATATTAACAACAGGAATGTGTGTATAGATACTGGCTGCCCTTTTCTAATGCTTTTACAAGGATTTAATACTACAAGAGTCTCTACACTTATCATTCCTGACACTAGATTGTGTTTCAACAAAACTTATTTATTGAAAAGTTGTGACTTTTTTTTTTCTTTCCTGGGCTAGAGCCAAGTTAACTGTAACTTTGGGTTCCATTCATTAGCAGGACAGCATTTTAAGATTTCTGATCATTTCTTAAATGCAGAGTTTAGATCCAATTTCAGATCCATAGACATCATATGCACTAAAGCCTTTTCAGAGATGTTAAATTGCTACTCTGGAAATATTCAGTTTTTTACTGTGGTCCAGGTGCCTGTTTCACATGCTTAATAAAAAAAAAAAAAAAACTTTGGCCACACTCTTATTTTATTTTTTTTTTAGTTATTTGTGCCACTTTGTCCTAAGGAGAAGAAATGCACAGCAAATGGATCATCGTTTCAACAATAAAATTTATTGCTTGGCTTTGGCTTCCCTGTGAGCCAGATTCCAAACCAAACAATGCTGAAATGCCTCGGTAGGACAGTAACCACACATTAAATCACAAACTGACCTTTTTTCCCCCCCCTTGTTGAACGAAAAAAACAAGACACACAGATCTTGTGATACCGCTAAAATAAACCACTGCTACACCATCAGATCTGCAGTGTGAAAACTTAGTCGGATGACAAAATAAAATCACCACTTTGCATAGGTTAACCCTCACACTCACCTCCAACAAAGCACCACAGCACAGACACGAGACTGCTACACAGAAACACTTCCTTGGGTTTAGCTCAGGTTTGTTAATATCAAGAATAGAGTTTTGTCACCTTTGGCACACCAAACGGAACAATATCAAACACACAATACAATGTGTCATTATAAAGGGATAAATTATTTATTTGTTAAATCAAGTCTTCGTTTCATGTGTTCAACAAAAGCGGTACATTGTGCTGTGTGGAGGTCCTGATCTATGGTAGACACATTTCAGCACCGTCATGTATTTGAGTGGAAAAGTAGAAAATATCACACACCAGCACAAGAAATCCAAAGAAACCTCACACAAAAACACTGAAGTCGTCGTGTTTTCAGTAGTTTGTCTTGTATCCAGTTATCTTCACTAAAAGGTTTTCCATGAGGAGCAAGTCAGGGCACTAAAAGTTAATAACACTCGTTAAACAACGTTAAAAAGGTTTTCTAGCTCTGTGCCAAATGCCACTTTAATGCTTAAACTGCAACAAGGGCACACAAAAAGTTAGGATTAGGCAAATACAATTTACAATTAATGCAGGATTCCTCAATCCTAGCTCCACAAGGCTGTGTGGAAAAGATCTGCTTCACCGCTCTGTTCGTTCTGCATGTGAAGAGCAGAGCTCTTTTTGTTTTTTGTTTTGCTTTTTTAATTAAAGGTATTTCAAAGAAGGAGAGGCTCCTTCTTAGCGTTCAGACACGGTGAGGTGCTGCATCTTCTTGGCGGCATCTTCTGACACCATCTTAGATGTTTTCTCTGGACTGGGAACTGGACTGGGACCGGGACTAGGACCGGGACTGGGATTAGGAGTGTTCAGTGCACTGTTGGGATACTCCCTGTTGCCGAATATGATGCTACCCACTCGTACGTTGGTGGAACCCACCTCAATCTTTACATGTAAGCAAAGAAAATAAAAACAACAGTTAAAAATGCGGAATATGGGATGTGCCGATTTAAATCAAATAGCAGCAACAATGCTGAGGAGTCTCCAGGGACAAATGTTTGTGTAGAGAGTCAGATTTTCGCGACGACTCCACTGATCTTTTCTGCAGTGCCAGTACAAGGCTGACATTTTTTCAATGTTCAACTTGTAGGAAATGCAATGTATGTGCTGATGTGGGATTGACACAAACATTCATGGCCTACAGAGGATCAGTGACTTTAATCAAAGCAAAAGAAATTAGATTTCAGAATTTGGACACTCAAAGTTTTTTAAATTGCTGTTACCAGCTTCCATATAGGAGTGACACTCACCGCATGTTCAAAATCGGTGGACATACCCATACTGAGCTCCACGTCCTCCATAGGCAGCTTCAGACTGTCACACACCTCCTGCCTCCAACTCAGCAGCATCTGTGCAGGTGTATTGTTAGGATTACAGACTGACACTAATATTGATAGAGTTTTTCATTTTTCTTGGTGCACTCAAAAATGATCACAGGTAAATGTAGCCGTTCTGTGATCATTTGGTACCTGGAAGTCTGGGTTGGGCCCCAGAGTGAGGTCATAGCCGTAGCGCCCAATGGTCATGAGTCCTGAGAAGTGCAGGGCGGGACACTGAGTCACTATGTGCTTCACCGTGTTCACCGTATCCTCTGGCGGCAAGCCATGTTTGCCTAAGACAAACATTTGACGCATTGTTCACGTAACAGCAGCAGTGTTGGTGATCAGATCGTCACACCCAAGAAGCACTCACTCTGTTCTCCGCTGGTGTTGACCTGAACCATGACCTTTAACCTCTGCGTGCTGGCTCCTCTGATGCGCTGCCATGAGCTGTTGACCCTGTCAGCCAGTTTTGCGGAGTCAATTGTCTCCACAAGGAAGAGATTCTGCACTCCTGCGGACATGTGGATGAAAGGGTATCATGTTGTTTTATGTGTTCATTTATTATTATTTTTTTTCAGAACTGGCTTTAATTTGGTACAGTCATGGTAAAGAGAAATTACACCCATCAGGCTTTATGGCCCTTCCCAAACTACTTCTCAAAGATCACTGCTGATTGTCTTCCCTCCGTGGCACTCTGTTAACACACACCCGAATGCTCCAAATGATCACACTGACAAAATGTCTGCCTTTATAGAGGTGCTTGTGCTGATTAGAAGTACCTGACTGTTCCCTTTTTAATTACTCTGGAAGCAGTAAGAGTGTACTTTGTTTTTCAAATGCTGCTGTGGGATTTTGCCTTCATTTTGTTAAAACAGATAACGACATGGTGTAATATGACGTGTTGTTGTTCATCTGAGGTTCTATCTACCTAATTTTCAGACCTGCTAAGGACCAGATGTTTTTTGGGGTTTTTTTTTAAGGTTGGTTTACATAAAACCTTAAAATAACTACAAAGCACTCTGTGAGAGCGTTTCCCAGGTCTGTAACTTCTACGAGAGAGCTGATGGTCACTCACCCAAAAGTTTGTTGACATTATTCTTCTGTAGATGGCCGATAAAGTGCCACTTGATTTCTGGACACGATTCTAAAATCTGGATGAAGGGAAAAGAAACACGGTCACGACTGGAGTGGGGGAGGAGCAATCCAATCTTCTAAAATATGTGAACCTACCAGAGGATCTGAAGCTTTGTCAACAAGTTCATTAACCTAGGGAGAGATGAAGGGCAACGTCAATCATCTGCATTACTGTCCACCTTCATTCTCCTCACAGGTTATGCAGAGACGCTGGCAGTGTTGCACACTCACATAATTTTCCCCAAAGTTCCGCTGCCCTTGCTTGTAGGCCTCCACAACCATCTCTGGGGGTTTTGTCTTGCTGACGGCTACAAGGCGGGGTGGTACAGCTGGTAGTGTCTGAGGAAGGACAACACAAGCTCATTTTTCATCTGTATCAGCGAGCATCAGCAGAGGAGCTCAGCGTGTGATTCAGCATGCAAGGAGAGGTCTTTTGCAGAGGAGTGAGTCAGCCCTGTCAGCATCATCCAAAACAACGATGCTTCCGGCTGCATTCAGATCCTGCTGCAGATCGTTCAGCCGCTCCTCATCATTTAGATAAACCAGCTCACAGCATGTTCCGACTGTCGTGCTCATCCCTGTCAATGGTTTCTGTGCACGACAGTCGGAACATGCTGTGACCTACATCAACCTTGATTCTACTTGAATGGAGTTGCACTTGTTGAAAAGGACATCTACACTCGTGGACGTTTCCCACAGAGCTGTGGTGTGAGGAGATCAGCACCAGTCACACAATAATGGAATGAGTAGCTGAAAAACATAATCTGTTCCCACTAACGCAAACACAGCCAGAGTGCGTGTACCATGCTCCCCGCACGCACTGTCACGCTGCATGCATGGGCTGTTATGAAAGTGCTGCCACAAGCCCGACTGTCTCCCATCCAAAGGTTGAAGTGTTTGGCAGCCTTACATAACGATTCGTGCTGCCGCAGCACGTTTTTCTTTCTCGGGGCCCCAAGAGAGGAGCGAAGGCAGCGGCGCTCCCGAGCGGAGCATCCCGGCCTGCAGTTACCTTAGGCCGCCGGGCCGCCGCCTGGTTCACCCGCTCCACTACCGACTGCAAAGCCTTGGCAACTTCCTCCGACATCGCTACTTTCCACATTCCGTTAAAATAGCTATGACACAGAACGTAAAGAAACGCGTCCGCACTGACGACACTCGGCTTTCAAAATAAAAGTCCACTTGAACGGGAAGTCAGTCGTCCGGAGTGCGCCCCCTGTCGACCCGCCGTCAGCATTTGCATTATGAATAGCACACATGCACACAGCACTCAAACGCACCGGAACTGAAACTTGAGTGAGAATTCCACTCAGGCTTCAGGCCAGGTATATAACATCCAGAGGAAAAAAAACCTTTAAGTCATATTTAGCAATAAGGTCAGCAAAACTGTATTTACCAGGTTTTTGTAGATGCAGTTTTTATGTGCTGCTGCCATAAAAAGGACAACAGTATCCAGAGGCATTTGTAGGCTGCTGCTTTTTGTTCCATTCTCTGTCAACATGATCCCACACTGCTTCACTAATGTTGGCTGAGCTCTGGGGACACCAAACCATGACTGACTGATCAAATTTCACTCACTTCACAAGGCCTGTTGCCACTGACTTTCAAGCCACTTCTAATGTAAAATCAGAATCCTTTAATAATCCCTAAGGAAATTATGTGAACATGCATACCTCGACCTTTTCTTGCCGTTCTCTTCCTTAAGAATGACTTGTTGACAGCCACCATTCTTCTCATACCATTTCTGACGAGTCTTTTGTGAACAGTGGTCAGTAAAGGGCCTGTGCCAGATCTCTGCTGGATTTTTTTTGTATTGCTTAAGGACATGAAATTCAGATACCGCTTGCCTGTTGTAGAGTGTTTTAGGCCTGCCACTCCTTCAATCCTTTACTTGTTCGTTTTCCCCCCAAAATGTTTAAGCACATACTTCACACAATCTTGCATCAAAGTTAACAGCTGTTTGGGAATCACATCACTGGTGAAAAAACACCATCTTACATCTGTCAGGCTGTTATCTTTGTAGACTCTGAAGCAGCAGGAAGAAATTACATTTTTGTAACAGGCAGTAACTAAGTGCATGCCTAAATATACAACATAGATTTGGTTTTCTCCTTCTTTTGAAAATGGGCAGGTATAAGGAGTAGACTAAAAATGAGCTCAGCAGCAGCCAATCTCCAAAGAAAAACTTTTAGCTTTTGAAGAGCTTCAGAAGTCCTGGAGAACTACGTAAAAACCACTTAAAATTTCTAAGAAAATCTGTCTCCTAGTGGGGAAAATATGAAGAAATAAGGGGGTTGCACAGTATTTTATATCAGTCCAGCTGGACTCTTTTCTTGAGCCGACCTCCTGTCACAATTTAATCCAGTGGAGAGAGTCTCTGTGGAAATGTATAAGACACTCAGCGAAGCTTACCATCATATTTAGTGTGCAGCTTCTTCTGCCTATTGCTATAGTAACACGTTGACAGTAACAGAACAATAACTTGTTGTATTGTGGTAGAAACTGAATGCAGAAAACCAATTACAAAGAAAACTGATTTATTCACAAGGTCACACATTTCAAAAGTCCAAACAAAAAGACTGTATCTATCGTCTCACAATTCAAATACAAATGCTGTGTCTCTTTACTGAGGAACCAGAAAGGGACAATAATGTGTAAAAAAAAAAAAAAAAAAAAAAAAAAAAAAAAAAAAAGGATGAAAAGTGGACAAGTGAAGGACAAAAGAAGAGTGTGGCCTAAAACCCATCTACAGCAGATGACCAGTATCTGAAAGACCCAAGACCGGGCTCATCTCTGTAATGACAGGCGGAAATAACGCGGTCAGACCACAGGTCAGCTTTCAAGCTCATTAGAATTGTACAAACTCTCATTTTTATTTATTTATTTTTATGCGGTGGAAAAGACAGAAAGAAATGAGTGCTGGCTCAGGACTTTTGCACAGACTGTATGATGACATGAAGCAGAGGCAGCACTGCAGTGTCTGACATTTGCTCTGCTTCTGCTGATGACAGTGAAGCTGCTGTGATGAAGTCATGTGCTGTGAACAGAGCTTCATTGATTTATCCATCAGAACAAATGAGCAGCAGAAACAGGCGGAGCGGTGCTCCGACGATGTCGGCGGTGACCGCAGGCCGGAGCAAAGATCAACTTTCATTTTTATTTTCAATGAGGCTCATGACGAGGACCGGGCGACAAGGCAGTCACGAGGACTCGACACAGAGTCCTCCCAAAAACCAGAAACATAGAGATGGAGGATCCACGGCAGCTGATGTCAGTATAGGAAGCATTCAGGTCCTCCTCAGAAAACAGATTTCTGACCTTTGTGGAGCTCAGAGTTTAGAAAATTAACCATAAATATCATTATCTCAATGTAGAAGTTATTATTTTTACTGATCAAAACTGACTTCAGATCATTATTTTATAATCACTCCAACATTTTGGGGGCTTTTTTTTTCTGCTGTTAAGTTGGACGTTTGCGCCCTCCTGGAGCCTCTGGTGGACACTAGACGAACTGCAATTTCATTTTTAACATTGATAGTTATTTACTGTATTTTTAAAAACCCACTGTGCACTGTGGCTCTAAGCCCTATCCCTGTTTGAACCGCATGTGCATTTTTAGACTTTTTTCAGTTAACTAAAAAACCTTTTCCTAAAACCTGGTTTTAGTTTTTATGTTTAGTTTTAATTCATGATGACAGAATTTTAAAATTAAAACTTTTTTGTTAAGAAAAGTCCACTAGTGTTTAAACCTGGAAACGTTTGCTGGGTTAGAAAGCGAGGAGAGCACTGTGTTTGGGTCTTCACGGGGTCCCAACACCAGAGTGCAGCCCCGGGGGCCTTCAGCAGATGGATCCGGCCCTGCTCCAAAGTAAACCAGACCCACAGATAAATGAGAGCCAGCCTGAAACACGTCAGAGGGCTCATCCCTGCTCACGGGAGTTCAGGTGCTGCCTGTATGTATACGAAGAAGCCCGCAGACACTCACCGATGCCGCTGATCTCCTGTCGGCTGTTCAGGCGGCTCCTCTCGTCCGCGATGGCCTTCAGCATCTGCTGCAGGGACCCGTCCAGCTCCCCGTTCTCCTCCTCCGCGGGCCCGACAGCCTTACACAAACCGGGGAAGGACGCCATCTCCGAGCTGGGATCATGACAGTCCGAGCTAACAGCTTCCGACGGCACCGGCTCACGGCTAACGGACGAGAATCCGCCCCCGGCTCTCCCCCTGATTTACCCCGGAACGACTCTCTCTCTTCGCGGCGCAAAGGAGCCGTCGGAGGTCGGGACCGGCGAGCTTTGCTAAGGTGCCCGAAAAAAGCACAGACAGGTCGGACTGCTAAGGGAGACTCCGGTCCTCCTGTTGTTCAGATCAGCTGGAAACACCCCTCACACTTCCTGTAACAACACGAGGCTCTTAAAGGGACAAAGCACCGCTACGGCGGGCACGCGCAGGTCGAGCGTAAGAGCGCTGCGGTGTTATAGAGAAACGAGTACCCGAAGAATTCAGTGACCCTGCAGGACCGGTCCGCCTGAACAAAAATACACAAACTTTAGACAAAATAGACAAAACAAACAATAAAATAAAACTGTTCAAAAGTCAAAATAAACAATAGAAAAAGTGGACAAATTTAAAACAAAACAAAATGTAAAACAAAAATAAACATGAATCAGAATCAGAGACTTTGTTAATCCCAGAGGGAAATTGAGTTGTCATAGCAGAAAATATACAACAGGCATCAAGCACTCATATAAAATTAGTGTAGAAAAAGAGAGAGTGATGTATAAATATTAAGATAAATATAGAGATATAGGTATAATTATACAGATAAATATCAAATATAAATAAATATAAAAGGATGTATGTGTGCAAATATATGTCGTGGTGTACAAAAGTGACAGGGTGCATTGAGGTGGGATTAATTCTGTTCCAAATGTGTGGGCCTGACCAGCGAATGTAAAAGAAAAGGTTAAAATATAAAACACAAACTTTTAAAAATATTAAATCAGATACAAGAAACATTTATTTCAATAAAGAAAACAAGAAATATTTAAGATACAAAGTCAAAATCATGACATGAAGTGATTAAAAAATGTATTTTTAAAAAATTAAGAATAGAAGTTTATTAAGTATAAATTTTGATATGAACTAAAAACTATTGGATGAATTTTAAATTACAAAAGAAAATTCCAGTTATGACATTAAGGAAACAGTTCAAGATTTTCAGTTTCCACTGAAAACGCTACGTCCAGATGAACAGAATCAACTTTTGGAGATTTTACTTACCTGGATGATTTAGCATGCATCAAGAAGTTCAAGTTTGTTTGTTTTTTTTTGTTTGTTTTTTTAACCAAACTGTGAGATGAAAAATCCAAAATAATTAAAATAAAGATTGAATAAAATGTTTTTCTTTTAATTTAAGCATTTATTTAAGATTATTGAATCGAAACATCAAAACTAAATTAAATGAGAAGACAAAATACCCTTTTCCTCCTGCAGGATGTCGCTGGTCTACTATCTTCCGGGGCTCAGCGGTTAATGAATCAAACACACCCTTTTTACTGTTGTTTGTAATGGACAGACAGTCCCCGTCCTGCTGGCCGGCGAAGAGAAAGGAGAGCAGCTCGAGTGTAAAATATTGAGAATCTGTGTCTCTGTGAGTTGTCATAAGTCTTCTGGTCATATTTCAGCTTCAGTCCACTAACGGCTGCAGGCGCGCGCTCTGAAGCGTTTAAACTCGGATTCAAGCCTGAGAAATGAACCTTTGAATTTCACTGAAGGCGCGATCAGGTCCCAGTTTGAGACGGTCATGGAATTCTGCAGAACATCAGCGTCGTTCCGCAGCAAACCCCGCCCACAGAGACCTGACCTCAGCGCCGGACAAAGCAGTGCATGTAAACAAACGCACCCTTTGTTCAAGACAAAGGATTACGTCATTGTTTTACGAGATAAAGTCGCGGAACGTAAATAAAAATTTTATTAAAATAAAATACATAACGAAAATAAAAGTATAACTTCATTTTCTGTTCCTGTAAATAAATAAATAAATACTTTTTTAAACGGATTTCTTAAGCATGTTAAAAATATTGGAAACTAATGAAATTAATATATAATTTTTGTACTTACACTCGTTTATTATCATTATATAATTTTCACATGAATCATCAAATAAATCATAAAGTTTATAAATAAACTTTTTTTTTAACATAATTTAATTAAAAATAAAGATTTAAAGGACATTGTAAAGTAAAACCTCATGTTTTCTACTGATAATTAGGTGTTACAGATATGAATACATTATTTAAATATAGGGATATGAAGTAACTATAAGGATATAATAATACTACAACCTATAGCAATAATTTTATTTACTACTATAAGAATATATAATAATGTAAAATTAATATTTCTCTGCTTCATTGAATTTTTTAATTGACGTTTTTCAAACTTCCTCGGTTTGATTTTTAACCCATAAATAAATGGCTGTCACATAAAATTAAATTTTTAAATTAAAATGTTTACTTTATTGTCTTTGTGAAACAAAAGGATTTAAACATTTTGTTCAGTCATGAGTTTATAAATGATTCTCAGACAGAATGTTTTAAATTCTGATTTAATTGTGAAAATGGATTTTTGTCGACTCGGAGTCAAACAGGAAGTTGTGTCATTGATATCTGATCAGTGATGGAATCGATCAGATTAATCCTCGTCGGATGTCTGAAGGTCGCCCTCCCGTTGGTCGGATTCTGTGGAAGTCGTGGCGAGGTCGTCTGTGGGGTTCTGCAAACGGGCCGATGGGATCGTAGCGGGGGCGGGGCAGTAGGCCGTGGGGCAGGTTTGGTCGCTGATCGTACTCCCCGCCGATGATGCCCGGCACCGGGGGGAAGTGAGGGTAGGGGATGGGGTGGAAGATGTCTCCTGGGTGGAAAGGCGGGAGGGAGCGGGGGCGGGTCGAGGCAGCATTTCGAAGTTCAGAGCGAAACTTGTACGACTTTTTGTAGAGCTTGAAAAAAAATAAAAACAGGTCAAATTATTTACACAAAAAATGTCAAAAATCAACAACAAATCACATTAAAGCTTCTTAAATTCTGCAAGCTATCATCAATCTGCCCCACATTAGACTAATTTATTATTTAAAAATATTTATATTAAAAACGACACATTAAGAGGTTTTAAGAATTTACAGTTCTTTAATTATTTAATTTGATAAAGTGTGTTTGTCACCTCTTGCCAGTCTGTCTCTCTGGATCTGCTCGAGCCTGAATCTGAACAACAACAAACACATTCAGTCACTTTAATTATAATAATTTTGTTGAAAAACCTGAACCTCAGGAAAAAAATGCAATCACAATCAATCAATCAATCAATCAATAAACCTTTATTTAATGGACTCTTTTCACAACTTCAAAACTGTGTAAATTTAGAAAAATTTTGATACTTTTTAGTTTATTTATTTCTAAAAATCTCTTAAACAAGGTGCACATTCAGGTGTTTTTCTCACAATTTCTGCTTATTTGTGGAGAAAATAATGACTGATTTGTTTTTACATTTTTAAAATTTTATTTGTTTTTTAAATGCTATCATTTAAAATCTTATTCAGATCTTTTAAATGATTTAGATATTTTGAATCATTTAAATATGAACATCTGTAATGTTGTCATATTTAATGTACAGTAAGCTGTTTAAAACTTCACTGAAAATGTTTGCCAGATTTAATAAATAAATAAATTAAGACATAATAGGTTTTAATAAGTTAAGGGTGTTCCAAGGGTGAAAAGCCTCTCATTTTTATATGTAAATGAAAAAATCAAGCCTTTTTATGATATAAATAAAAAGCTTTCCACCTTAAACCTAAAATGTCACCTTAAACACTCAAAAACATTTAAAAAGCACATAAAAAAGAACCTTTAAACAGTGTCAGAGGAACATTTGACCCATAGAGAATTTTGCAGAAATAGTTTTAGGGAGTCTTTTTCCACCTGCGAAGTCGCGGCGGTACAGGTGTCTCCACAGCGACGAGTCTGCCGTGGCGACGTTGAAGTGGCGGCTTACCGCTGACAGTCTGACTACAGAGCAAACGTCGAGCAGGCGGAGGACTCGGAGGAGGAGCTCCGGAGGAAGAGCAGGCAGACCGAACGCCACGGGGAGAGCCATCGCTGAAAAACACCACGGATTGTTAGTACGAGACATTAGCATGTTAGCACGTTAGCATCTGCTTACAGAGAAACATCATCACTGAAAACTCGACTGAATCTCATATGAGCCAAACAAGCTGCTCCTCTAAAGCAGCTTCCCAAATGTGTCGGGACAGATTTTACTAAAATTTTTCGAGATATTAACATGACATAGTTTCATACAAAATAAATGAGTTTGTGTGAAAAGAGAAACTAGAAAAGTAAACTCTGTATGAACTCAAGTCTGAAAGTAAAAAACAAATTTAAGATGGCAAAATAATCTGAAATCCTTTTTTTTTTTTTTTTAACTCATGCCTTCATATGCTGGGATGAAACCTTTCATGGACACTCGTGTACTTTCTTTATCCAAGATGTGTGAGATTCCTTTTACTATCTAACTACTGCTTTGTAGTACTTTTTTACTACAAATAAAAGTAATTTATTTGTTCTTTGGTATTTAAATAAGACGATGTAGTTGATGAAATGGGATTTCGATCAAAATATGTTTTCATCATAAGAAGCGTAAAATTGAATATCATCTACATAGAGTGTAACTTTTAAAGCTGCTAATCTTCTCAGTTGGAAGCACATAGAAGTCAAACAGCAGAGGACCTGAACTGGAACCCTGGGGAACACCATAGGTGATAAAATACAGAATAAATTTGACTTTTAAAGGCACAAAAATATGTTTACTGCTAATTTATGGTGAAGTGATTTAATAATGTAATCCCCTTAAATAATGCAAGAGAACAGTTTAAGAGACGCTTTAATTATATGTCAAAATGTCTTAAAATTTTAATAAAGCTGCAAATTCAAGGAGTAATATTTTGATTTTATATAAATTTGAATAACTTTCATTAAGATTTTGATTGGTTAATATAATTCTCTTTGACCCTGTATGTTTTTTTATGAGTGAGATTTTGAGTTTTACATTTTAATTTTAGTTTTAATCAAATTGAACATCAATTTAAACTCACTAAACAACTCACTAAAAGCTGTAATAAGACTAATGTTCATAGCACTTTAACTTCTCTGAGGTTTTCTCTGATTAAAGCTGATGAACTGGATGATGTTAGCACCAACATGTTGTGACTCATCTGAGAGGGGACATTACCTTCTCTGGCGGTGGCGATCAGTGGGTACGCCAGCTGGTCTTTGAAGAGTCGGGACAGTTTGGTGAGATCTTTGAACGCTGCTGCTGCACTTCCTCCTGAGCAACATTAGAAACAGAAGATTAATCAAAGACGCTCCCGTGCTGGTGGCGTTATGCCGACCAATCACAGCTTTACCTGGCCACTCGTTGGTCACGTAGCTGGATGCATTCAGACACAGTTTGCGGACGGTGTCGACCGTTTCTGTAACCTTCAGAGTCGCTGCAGGAAGAAGAAACAGGTCAGAAACACAGTGGGAGTTGGACACTAAAAGGTCAAAGGTCACGTAAAAATAAATTCAGCCCATTTAAAGAGGACTCACTGTTGATGACGAGCATTGGGCCCATGCACACAGCCACCACCGAGGCCAGGCTGCTCTCACACAGAGGATGAGTGTACTGTAGCTTGTAGACTCCACCCGCACACCTCCATCCAGCAGGCATCTCGCCGGGCCTCAACTCGCTGCCCTGTGGAGGCGCACACACTTACTCAAAGCGTCTGCCTTCACCTGTTTACTCAACAGGATGTTAACCCCTCCCCCTCACCTCACCTGAGCAATGAACCCAGTCTCGAGCATCAGGAGATGTCCGGCCACCATGATGGCGTCGTTGGGACTTGTGGGCTGGGCCGTGTGGTACAGGAGCTCCAGAGAGAGTGGTGCCTGACCCTCCTCGGCCTCACCGCACAGCATCGGCTCCCAGATGGTGGCTGAAGATTCAGAGTCCAGCATCTCACAGGACGGCTGGGACTCTAAAAGGACTACAGGACCGGCGGCCCCACCGACACTGCAGCTGCTGCTCGGCTGTTTACCAACAACAAAACTGTGAGCTTGGGCACATCTGCACCCCATCGTCAGGTCTGATGAGTGAAGCGGCACAGGCTAAAATAATCTGCTGTTCTATCTTTGTTATAATAACTTAAAATATAAAACAGACATAAACAGCATCAAAAACAACAACCTGCCATAAACGGGTCAAGGCTGATCTCCTTTAATGTTACAGCTGACACAAACATCAAAACACAGTCAGATCGATAAGCGTGTGGACAACGACGCCTCTGCTGACCAGCCTTTGAAAATGCAGGACTGTAATTGGCTGAAATTCCTGAACAGTTAATACAACACTTTGTTGACTTCTTGAGTTAAAGCTCAAAGTCTTATTGCTTGATATGAAATATTCTGTGATGGCACACAAGGCTAAACTACAAAGGCTCTGTCAGTTTTCAAATACTTGTGGTCACAACTGTAAAAGACAAACAGCAAGAGGCCTGGACGGGAACCTTGTGGAACACCGTATGATATAAATCAGTGTTTGTCTTCATTTTGAGAATGATATGAAATTTTAAAATACCATCAAACCATTACATAGATTTAACGCCTCTGTGCTCTTCCAGTGAGTTTAAATGTTTTTATTTTTTGACACCAGTACACCAGTAACACTGGAGACCATCTCTTCCATTGGGTGAAGCTCGTCTTTTTAAACCTCTTCAGACCTTTGTTTTTCTCTCCAGCTGTTTATGAGACGCACATCTCTAAGAATTTAAAAGCGTCCCAATCACCAAATATCTAAATGCTTCTCAGGCTGACTGAGACTTCACTGTTTAAAATGTGTCTGGTGATGTGAAGCTCCTACTCCTGTGAGAGAGCCGGTGCTTCCATGATGAAGGCTGGCACGCCCATGACTTTTAACTGTTATTTAATCCAAAGTTCCCTGAAAGCTTGTGAGTATCAGGTGAGAAAGTTTTTAAACCCGTGAGTTCACCCAGCTCCAAACGAAACATCTCAGGTTTCAGAGGCACAGCTGGTTCACCTGAACACTTTCAGTCTGATAGTGCTGATGCAAACTGAGATGAGTCAGTGTGTCATCACTGTTGGATGATGTGAAGTTAAGTGTGTCAGCGTGTGTGTTGATTAGATTTACATCTACAGGTAAGAAGCTGTGAGGGGGCTGCGGCCCTTTAAACCAGCTTTAACCCTTGCTGTGTGCTCTGTGGTGTGTCTGTATTCTCGAATTATTTTATGTCATAATTCAGCTCATAAAAACACAAGAAAGTAAAACAGAAACTGTGCACTGAAGCCAGAAGTATGTGGATGCTTGCTGGGCCTGTTTCTGGTGTTATGGTGTGGCCGAGGCAGTCTACAGGGCAACACTGACCTCCCACACGTGGACTGAAAACAGGCTCGACATGTCTCACACACCTGTCCAGCCCACCTAAACAACATGCTGCAGGCGAACATCTTACCTGAGTGGAGGCCATGCTGGGGGTCTGCTGGCTTTGCCTCTGGTTTGCAGAGTTGTTGGCTGCTGTGGAGGTTGTAGACGAGGCTGAGCTGGTTGAAGCGGCGGCAGTTGCGGCTTCAGACTGTGGCAGATGGACGCAGATCAAATCTCCGGACACAATACCGCAGGATGCCAAAGTCTGAGCGGTGTCCGTGAGCAGCTCGGAGCCGTTTAGAGACAAACCAAACTCTGTGTCTGAGCTGAAGCACAAGCAGGGAGTCAAATAACTGAAACCTTATTAACCACAACTCGGATTAAAGAGAGAGACGTGTGCAGCACCGACCTGAGTCCATGTGAGGACAGCAGCATCTCCTGGATGTGATCTCTGAGCTCCTTCAAACTGGGATCTTCTCCCTGTAACTCCACCCGGCTGGTCTGCCTGTTGATCCGAACCCGCAGCTTCATGCTTCTGCTCACACACACAGACACAGGAAGTGGACTCACACTAAGTAATGCACAGACTGCAGAGGGCCATGATGCTCTTAACAGAACTGTATTCACATGTTTGGATTTTATATCACTCAGTCTGATTTTTTTTATATACATTTATTTCCATGTTGTATTTATTATTTTATTTATATGCAACTTTCTTTTATTCCTTTATTATTATTCTTATTATTATAATATGTTTTCTTTATTTTAATCATCTTTCTATTAATGTTTAACTATTTAATTTCTAATTTTTACTTTAAAATAATTATAATTTTTGTATGTAATTATAACTGTATTCATTTCTTTGGTATTTATTTGTCTATTTCATTTTTTGTTATCAGGTTCTTATTTTTCCTTTCTTATTTTATTTGTGTTTCTCATAAAACCATGTTGTCAAATTTTACTAAAAACGGATAAAAAGTGAATGGAGTCTGGCGGAAAGATTCCAGCTGCTAAATCGGATCATCATTGAACAGTGACGTAATCTCTAATGAACTTTAACTGACATTAATTTAATCTGTGCACATATTAAAAAAGTATCACGTGATATTTACTGTACACAAAGTGACTCTGCTTCAAATCCAAACCTCACAGTAAACTTTGGCTCATTAACTACTAAACCTCATTAGAAATCTGCCAAATTTAACTTTTGATGAGTCACTAATGACGTTTTGAAGCTTCTTAGCAGCTTTAGCTCCGTGTTAGCACTAAAACGTCACATCTAGAGGACTTTCGTTCACTTTGCGCAGATTTCAGAGCGTCGTTGGTTGTCTGTGAGGTAAATAAAGATGTAAAGAGCTGAGTGAAAACAAACGTTTCGTTTTCGTTTCTGCAGTCTAATCGTTAGCTAACGTTTCACTGACGCTGCTGCTGCTGCTTAGCGCGGGTTAGTGTTAATTAACCGTGTTAACTAACCGGGTTAAGGATCGTTTGTAGTCCTGAAAGCTAGAAGTCAAACAGAGGAAGACTCACGCCGTGTACTACCGGGAAGACATCCACGACGTTTCATGTGTTTCTCTGTAAACACACAAACCTGCAGCGCCGGACCCAAAACACGCACACACCGCTTCCGGGATGGATTTTGACAATAAAACACATCGAGGGCGCTCAAATCAAAAGTTTCTAAACCAAAGTTTACAAAAAAATCTATTAATTACTATGTTAGAATAAATGTATTCTGCCTTGAAAAGGCCAAAATTTTCAAAATAAAATCTTTTATTAAATTAGATGCATGTATTGATATTTATTATTCAATATATATACGCATGTATTATGTTGCTTTTAGATTAGGCTTTTGTTTTGAAGGATTGTCACCAAACTTCCTGTATTATTATCATCATTATGAGAATATTCGAACATAAGCTTTCTTAAAACTACATGGCAACCGGGCGGCATAAAATCCTGAGAATTCTCCAGAACATTTCGATTGGGGTAGGCGAATAAATCTGCAAGGGAGATTAAATGAATCATGTTTAAATAACGACATTTTGTGTTCCCCAAA
>VUQG01026769.1:0-30986 GCA_015106755.1 Etia nguti | reverse complement strand
GAGGACCCTCGCGCTCACTTTTATATGTGTGTGAAAGAATTTAGAAAACACATCGGTGCAAATTATAAGTTTGTATCATGATGTCTTCAGTTTCTGTGTTTGTTGTAGGGATGTCAATGCTAACACGTTAATGCCATCATCACGATTAACGCGATTAAAATTTTTAACGCAATCAACCCATCTGGAGCGCAGAATGGACAAACTTTGGACAAACTGCCTGAAATGCGTTGACAGAGACATTTCAGGGATTTTGAGTCATTCTGCGCTCCAAATGGATGACGGCGTTAACGTTATTTTCCAAGCTGGTTATCAGATGCCAATCCAGCCAGCCAGAGAATCCACCGCCGCCCCGCCCCTCTTCTCCCTGTGTGGCAAGCAGCAGGCGGACCTCGGAAATGCAGGGCACCTTTACTCTTCGCAAATGGACAATAGAAAACCGATCGGTGCCCATGCATTCCCCAAAATGCGCTGGCATGATGTCGGGGCAGCATGGGTGCGAGCAACTTTTTTTTGCAGATGCCATGATGCCGCCCCCACCACGATGCCGCCCTGGGCAACCGCCCATGTCGCCCATATCAAAAACCGCTACTGCTCACGGAACTCTGTCTTCCATCTGACTATAGGAAACAGCTATCCACCCCTTAACTACCTCTCAGCTGGTCTACTGCAAATCTGTATATAAGATTGCCTAATTCCACTCTCAATCTCTATTTCACATGGTTCAAAGAAAAGACAGCACGTCACTCCTGTTTATGTCTGCTCAGGTCTGTTAACTGTCTATTTTGCCTCCATATCTCAGAGATCATCATCCCAACAACTTCTGGGAATTCTCCCCTTCTCCCCTAACGGTGACTGACCTTTGCTCTCATTGCTTCTAGACTCTGGAATAGTCTGCCCTCCTACATAAGAACCTGTGAAATCAACTTTGAAGATGAACCTATTTTCAGTTGCTTTTATTCAAGTATAGTCTTGAGAAGCTGTCTATTGCCCTTTTGTTTGACTGTTTTTCCAATGATTTTACCATGGTTAGAGCTTTTTCTTTTCATCACCCTGTCTTTTACATGAGCTCCATGCTATTTTTTAACTGGGTTCTTGGAGAACTGGATGCCTAACCAGATACAGGAGTCTGAGGTTTGGTGGCATGTTGTAGGGTGTGGGTGTTTTTACAGAGTTTCACCTGTCTAGAACATTTCAAAGGAAAGGATTTTATGTAACATCCTCCAGTTTTGTAAAATGTGTCTATTCAGCATGTGGCTAAAACAAAATCCGACTCTAACCCTGACCTGGTGGGTGTTAAGAGCTTAATGTCTTCCTTGGCCTCCTACACTTCCGAATCCTTACCTGAGTTTACTACAAGGTGCTCTAGGAGTCTTGTAAAAGTAGTCATCGACTATTTCAGCTACATGTACATTTTCCACATAATTTTCCTACATGGGTACAATGTAAATTATTACTCTTTTTTGGCTTTATTTGAGCAATACAGTAAAGAGTGACAGGAAAGCAGAGGGGAAGGCATGCACCAAAGGGCCGCAGGTCAGATTCAAACCTGGCATATGGTCGCCTGCTCATCCCAGTGAGCTAAACCGGCACCCTTAAATTGTTACATTTAACAGCGTCTAGTCAAATGAATTTGATTTGATTGGTACACACTGAGTTCTCCCACATGCAGTACAGGACAGCGGTACCTTGCCCTGTATACGGTCGATCTGGGAATTCTGTGTTTCCAACTCGTTGCCAATGTCCAGGGCCATGCTCTTCAGATTTCCGACGATGCTGCCCACGTGAGCCAGGTTCTCCTCCATCTCATCCTCGCGGGCGTCGCCGGTCACCCTGACACAGGCAAGAATAAAGCAGGAAAACATCAATGCTGCAAAGATGTGTGCAAGTTTTTGTGTGTGTCTGTGTTTGACCAGCTGCCTGTGTGTGATGGCTTAAGTATTAGATGTCAGTCTGCTGTAAAGAAGAGCAAACACACACACACACACACACACACACTCAGACACACACACACTGTGTATGCAGCTGCCGTCTCTCAGCTCACACAATAACACACTCCACTAAACTCTGTGTATCACTCTCTCCCTACCGTCGTATGTATCCTCCACTCATAATCATCTGCTCTCTCTCATCCACGACCCGAGACGACGGCGGCTGATTGGATACAACGCCATCCTGGCTTGAGGCTCCGCCCCAAACTGCCTTGTATGCCCCACTCTCCTCAAAAGCCTTTAGTCTGGAAGAGAAAGAGACAATGATCACATGGATGTTGATTTTATTGAGTTAAGCCTGTTAAGCCTGAAACGTGAGAACCACAGCGTACCCACACTGCTCCTGCAGCTACAGTACGGGTACACCAAGGGTCCATTTATACCATAAAACATGACAAACATGGCGCTGGACTACTCTAGCTAAAATCAGAGCAGCAAAGCAAGCCGGCAGCAAAAGCTAAAAGCAACTAATGAACCAAATCTGAAGAATTTTCTCGTGTTTAAATCTCAGGAGGCTATTTGCTCTCTGTCAGCATCGCGCTGTATGTTAAGGCCCCTTACTGGAAACATCTATTTTACCTCCAGTGCTCACTGGTATCACCTAGGGATCATCCTGATCAGTGCGTTTGGGGTCTCCGCCCATAAAGACCAAGAACTATAACAGATTTAGATCTCCACTTCAGAGTGGTTTCTTTAAGAAGAACACTCGGAGGTTTAGCCTTCCTGCTATGTTTGGTTTTCTGTCTTTGTGAGTAACATCTGGGCACAGAAGTGCCAAAAACTACAACTATGGTCACTTCTGGTACCAAAAACCAACACGGCAGCAGTCATAACACCAACGCTGAGCCATGAAAATGTGAGAAAAAACTGGTGAACAAGATGGCTGCTGATTTTGATGGTGTTTGAATGTTGCAGTCTGACCTTACTGGATGAATTCAACTCTATTAATATTTTTTTAAATATTATAATAACAGGACTGAGCTGATGGATCACCTTGATATGGTGGAAAAGCGCCTTTTGTATAAATCTGAGGTTTGTGGTGAAGCTGCCGCAGTAAACGTGGCCCAGGGCTGTGAATCAGGTATAGTTTTGGCCTTTACAAATAGATTCCCATAATTTTATGATTACATCTCGTATACTTACCTGTTTACAGACAAACACAAACTCACACACACGCCACACACACACCTCCACCTACTTATCACAGGAGCAGAGACCACAGCACTTGCCCAGGTCAGTCAGGTTTTTCTCTGCCTCCTTCATATCAGAGTTGATCTGATCCAAGCCTTCCTCTATTCGCTCCAGCTGCTCTATGAGAGGATCCGGGATGAAGGAAGGAAGGAAGAGCAAAGGTGAAAGAAAGCAGGAAAGAATCGGTGGGATAAGAGGAAGGTTGAAAGTAACAGGAAGAATGGAGGGAGAAGAGAGGAGCAAAAAAAAAAGAAGAAAAAATCACAAAGTATTTCCACGAGGCTGCAAAGATGAACTGAAAAACCAGCCACCAGTAACAAACCTGAAGGAACTCAGAAGCTAAACGGAACGCCACCACACTGCGCTAACTACTAACAGCACACTGGACCAAACGGTGCAAAGTTATGAGCCGATGACCTTTGACCTCGGTGCCCACTTCCATTCTGTTTTCTTCTCTCAGGCTGTGATGTACAAAGGATGTTTCTGCATCTGTGCTTCTTTTAAAGAAGATTTTAAGGCACATTTATACAAATGTGTCTTCTAAATGCAAATTTAGGTTTCTTTTAGTCCAAATGCAATTAGAAAACTCTTCATTGTCACCGTTCTGCTGTAAACATTGACATCAGATGCAATAGATGCAGAGTTTATCCGTTATATCGAGTTCATTTTTACAGGCCTTTGTCTATAAATTAGATTTTTCTGATCCTTCAAGCCAAAAATCTCTACTTCAGGAACACCAAACATGTATAGTTATTTACACCTGAAGGCTTTTACCAAATGGTTTGTTCATATATATCATTCAGATCTTGATTCACAGAACATTTATTAGTAAAACCATGCAGAAGTTGTTTTTTTTCTTTGTCTTTTCTTTGTTTTCTTTGTTTTCTTCTTAATGGATCAATTAAAAGAGACATGCAGAATCCTTTTTCTTAAAAAAAACTTTGAGTCTAATATTTGGGCAAAGGGAAACGAGCAGAGAGTGACATCATTCACTCAAAGATGGCTTATTGAGTAATTTAAGCCCCTGATTATGATGATGATGATGATGATTGATTATGATTATCATTGCTGAAGGAATCTGATAATCTAATCACATTTGATAAACAGTGCAACACATTTAATGGAACTGGGCACCAGTACGGGTTTTGTAGAGCCCCATTTGGATAAAGGTGCAGATTCCTGGAAACCAGACCTACTTCCTGAGTGGCCAGATACAAAGGCCACAGCACTGGGCCATGTCTGTCAGATTCTTCTCTGCCTCTCTCATGTCCCTGTTGATGGAGTCCATACCCTCCTCAATACGCTCCAACTGCTCTGTTAGAACGGGAGTTTTATGGTGTTGCCACAGCAGGACCAGAGATCAATACAGAGGTGGGCATGTTTATACAATGTGTACTGGTAATCCTTCCAAATCAAAAGCTCAAATCAGGGACCAGCAAATTTACACAAAAAAGAGTAAGATTTACATGAAAAGAAAAACTCTGGCAAATCTATGACAGAAAAAAATCTGACATATTTACAAAAAAGGCTAAATTATGAGAAAAAATTCGAAACAATGGTAAATTTAAGAATAAACACAAATTTCTGAGAAAAACCCCCCAGCAAATTTCACATTTTATGGTCAAGACAAGTCTTTACATGTAAGCGAAGTAAAACTGGTTACCTCCTTGTTCATCCAACATCACCACAGTCCTGATCCCAACATCTTTACTCTGGAGGAGGGAGCACATAAAAACCCGTTACTGACAGGAACCCCAGTGATGCATCGTTTCCAAACAGGTTTTTATTTCAGATATGGAAATCAATTTAAAGAACCGAGCTCCTCCTCACTTCTTTAAATTCTCTCTGTTTTAGATTTATGGTAAAAAGCCAACAAGGTAAGACTGCTTAAACTGTTTATCTGCAGTAAGATCACATGACCTCGATCCTGATCACAATGACTAAAAATAAACACACGGCTGTTAGGGGAAAAGAACGTATAAGCACTTGACATGAACACTGTGCATTATGGAGTAATGAAAAAAACGTCCTTTCCTGCTTTCCTCACTATTCTGTGGATGTGCTCTGCTGTCCCGGCCGTCGTTTGTCCAAAATCACTTTCCAGCAGCTTAAACTTAATCATAATACTGCATCCATCTTTGTTAGAGTCATTCTGACATCGATCTCTGGCCATTTCCTCATGTGGAAAACAACAGCGGAAACACAGGAGGCTAATTTACAGATGATGATGATAAAGTTCACGGTCAGGTTTGTGCGCTTCATCACTCCATCACTGTGGGATTCTTTGTTTCTTATTGCTAGCTTATATTGTGTGTGTGTGTGTGTGTGTGTGTGTGTGTGTGTGTGTGTGTGTGTGTACATGTTTACACATCTTTGTGAGGACAGAAAATTGGCATGCCACCATACTTGGGGGGACTAAAAGTCACTTGAGCGGCTTAGAGAAAGCATTGTCACATGAATATTTGGGTGTGTGGGTGTCTGTGTTTAAACATATAATTACTGTTATTTACATATGGTCATGATAAACAAAGCATTTTTGCCTTGACAAAGAAAAGAAATGAAATGATATCAGCATTTATATCATGGTCCCAGTATTTAGGGAGTTTTATTCTGGACTTTCTTGGAAAGTTATAAGATAATTTAGGTTCTAGTTCCCGAAGATGTTACGTTCTAGTGCAGCGGTCCCCAACCCCTGGGCCACGGACTGGTACCGGTCCGTGACTCGTTTGGTACCTGGCTGCGAGAGTTGAGATTCGGGTGTGAAATTTATGGTTTTCAGGGTTTTTATCGTTATTTTTTATCGTTTTTATTGTTAACTCAGTTTCCCTGGGTCTTTTCCTGTGTGTTATGAATAAATCTTCTCTTTTTTTTGGTACCGGTACTGGTTTTATTTTGTTGTATTTATCCATGACACCTTAAAGGCCGCTCCCTGAAAATACTGTCGGACATAAACCGGTCTGTGGCGCAAAAAAGATTGGGGACCGCTGTTCTACTCCCTCTGAGTTTCTTATTTATTGTTCTTGATTTCTTGTTTTATTTAAGTTCTTCTTTCATGGTCAGTGTGTCCTTGTCTCATCTCTGTGTTTCTGTCTTCAGTGCCTTTGTGTGTTTATCTTAGTTTCATCTCTGTGTGTCATCCTTTTCTCTCCCTGTTTCCATGTCTGTTTTTCCCCAGTCCCAGTGTCAAGCTCACATGTCTAATTCTGTGTTGTAGTGTGTGTTACTTCCTGCTTTATTTTGTTATGTTCAGTTTTGCTTCCTCCGTCTCATTAGACAGATTTAGTTCACCTGTGTTTCGTACTCTGTTCCATCTCCCTGATTACCTCATGTGTGTATTTAAGCCCTTAGTTGCATTCTTCCCTTGTTGTGATATGCCCTCATGTTCTGTCAATGTTAATTTTTAGTCAGTTTGTTCCAGCTCTGCCTTGCCTTATATTTTGATAAAACCTGCCATTTGCCAGCCAATAAAACCGTGTTTTGCATTCATGTTTGTGTCTGTGGAGTCCTACATTTGGATCAACTCCCTGCCTGCTACACAACTTTCCCATGACAATTTATGAAAATGTTACAAATTTTTAAAAACATTTCTTTATTTTTTTTTTTTACTCGGGTTCAGTTAATTTCCTTTCGCAATCAGTGTTATGGTAAACATGACTGAGTAGAATCTTATCTTAGTGAAGTAGTAATTTCCTGTATAATTTTACTATGTCTCTGTTCAATAATCAAGTCCAGTGCTCTACTACTCTACTCTACTACATAATCCTCTCTAATCCCCCATTGCTCTCTTTTCTATAGCTGCCCTTACCTCCTCTCTTTTTAACTGCCTTTGTAATTTTTAGAGGCTAGTCAGCAGAAACGTTGCCTCCACTTCAGATTCATTACATCCAATTATGTGCTGTGTCCTTCATTAAATTTCAGAGGGGAGTGGAACTCAACTGCTGTCTTGAGTAGCAAATAATTCTATTTTATGATATTATACTTCATTTTATTTGATCTTCTTCATAGATTGTTTTTATTGACCCTTGTTAATGTCTTGTTTTGGTAAATTTAAGTTTTGTTTGTTTGTTTTATTTGTCAAACATTAAAAATTGAAATGCATAAATTAAAACCATTATTATTATTATTATTGTTGTTGTTTTTGTTGTTAATGACAGCAGATATAAAATAGACTATTCAGAATGACAGCCATCCTCTACTATTTGCTCCTGTCCAAGCAAAACTGACAGCTAAGCAGAGATGTTCAAATGTCCCTCTTCACTGAAATATCTTCTAGCTCATCTTCCTAGGTCATTCACAAGTCAGATGTCACGCATGATCTCTGCAGTGTGTCCTAAGTCTGATTTAGTTATGCTCTGGGCATAAGTAGCCGGTAATTCCTAGAACACCTCACCTGGTAGGTGACCAGAAGGCATCCCAGTTGAATAAAACTTACTCTGTTTTCCTAAAAATCTAAACCTAAAACTTGAAAGTGAGTTCATATATCCGTCAAAGGAAGCTCATGGAATATACCCTAGATCTTATTCTTTTGATCACAAACCACAGCTCATGACCCAAGGTGACGGCAGAAATACAGGGAGACCAGTAAATTGACAGTTTTGCCTTAAGGCTCAACTCCTTCTTCTTCATAACAGACTGGTCTTCGACTATTGCAGACCCAGCATTGAACTGCATGTCAGTCTATTGCGTCTGCCTCCCCCTAGTCATGACAAGACCTCGGAGGCTTTAAGCCCATTTTTGAGGTAAGAACTATGGTTGCAAACTTTTAGTTGCTAATCCACTTCCAATTTGTTGTGCACATGGCTTCAAACCATCCCAGTATAAGCTGAAAGTTTCAAGATTAAGGTGGGATCATCCACAAAAGACATGATCCTGAACCCATTAACCTAGACACCTTAATTGTGTTAGTCACCCAAAAAGTTCAGTCAAATTACCTGTCATCATTCACTGTAGTTGTCTTCTTTCTTTATAAAGAATCAGATTGTGAATTTGAACACTGCTAAAGTTTTTTACTGTTGCTCTGATAAGGTTATCATTTATTTATTTATTTATTCATTTTTTTCCAGCATAATAATGGCGTATTTGGGCAGCGTATTTAAAATGACAAAGTAAACGAAACACTTTAAATCAGCTTTGGTTATTATGTATGCTTCATTTGTCATGAAATAGCACAGGTACAGGACTCACGTCGCCATAAAACTGCTTGCCAGTGTATTCTCTAATTAGTTTTGAGTCTGTGAAAATGGTATTATGTATAAAGATGGCTCTAATTCATAAACAGATATTTAGCAATTTTCATAAAGACCTTGAATTCAAGATGAAAGTCTACACATCAATCACATCTTGACAGCATTACAATGTTGTAGGTACATTAGTAACAATCCGTGTGCAGTTCTTCAGTCAACAGACTCGAAAATAAGAGGATGTCTGTGAGGAGCATAAGATGAGAGGAGCTCAGTTTTAAATTTAAGATTAGTCAGTTAGTTAGTTATGCTTTAAAATTCCATAAAAATATTGTTAAATGATGTAAGAAAATAACACTCCCTGCAGCAAGCAACGTAGGAGGATACACATCCAATTTAACCAATAGGTAATACACTAAGTAAACAGCATTACCCCTAAATATTTACCATAGTTTGCATTTGTGTGATGATTATTTAAAAAAATAATTTTGTAAATCTTGGGGCTGCTTTAAAAGAAAAGTTACAAGACAATTGAATATGAATTGATTGTGCCAGCTGGTAGAAAAATGAAAAAAATGCCAACAATCTCAATATGTTTGAGAGTATTTTAAAAGCATGTGCTTTTCCTTAAAACATGAGCCTACTCAGTATATTTTATCACTTAAACCAGTGTTTCAGCTTAACCTTTTCCCTTCTTTTGTAAACATACTGTCCACCAAATGTAGTGATCAGCAGCATAATATAAATCTACAAATGAAAACCAGCATTTTAAAGCTTGAACCTTTACAGACGTATTATGACAGTCTCAGAATTGACCTATTTTGTTTCACAGAAAAAAAAGATTTCCCATACGTCTTCATTTTGGGTTGGGTTTCACAGAAATTCAGCAGAAGTGAATGAGAGTGGAGATGATAGATTGTACCTTAAGTCATGCATGACTTAGCATCTCGTTAGCTTCCCACTAGCAAAGAGAATGGAACAATGGCTGGATTTATACAGGAGGAAAAAAACGGTAAATGAGCCAACTGTTTGTACTGGGATCACAGCTTTTGTGGAAAATCACACTTATACCTAAAGTACTAACACAGTGTAGCTATCCCACGTTTTCTACTACAGTATGCCATATTGATAAAGTCACATGTTATAGTGGAGAGAAGTATGGTATGTGTGGTGCTGGAGATGTATGAAGACAGTGAGACAGTTGTGAAGTGTGCAGCAGGAGTGACATATGGGTTTAAGCTGGGGGTTGTATTACATCAGGGATAGGCTCTGAACTACTTCTTCTTTGCAATGGTGATGGACAGATTGACAGATGAGGTCAGACAGGCGTGTCAGTCCACTATCTGCAGACAACATTGTTATGTATTGTGGTGGTGGAAGAGGATCTGGAGAGGTGGAGGTATGCATTGGAGAAAAGAGGAATGAAAATAAATGGAATCAAGAGAGAATATGTGTCTACATGTGGAAAGAAGAATAGCAGCAAGATTGAAAGAGAAGGTTTGCAAGGTGGTAGTGAGACGTGCTATGATGTATAGTTTGGAGAAAGAAATTATAAAAATGAGTATATCAGAGGGACGGCTCAGGTTTTGGAGACACAGTTATAGAAGCAACTGGTTTGGACATGTGCAAAGGACAAATCGTGGCTATATTGTACAAAGGATGTTGAATATGGAGCTGCCTGGTAAGAAGAAAAGAGAAACACCTCAGAGAAGGTTCATGGATGTAATGAAGGAGGGTGTACAGAGGGTTGGTGTGACAGAAGAGCATACTAAGGAAAGGCTGAGATGGAGGCAGATGATCTGCTGTGGCGACCCCTAAAGGGAGCAGCTGAAAGAAACAGAAAAAGGAAAAAATGGAGAAGGTCAAATATTGGACTTCACCAAGTTAAAGTTCTTTGACTATTTTGAGCAGTCAAGTGATGAGTAAGTAAATTCTGAATCGTCAAAACTAGGATTATTGTAGCTTTTAAATTGTATTTTGGACTGGACTCCCCTACACTCTGAAGTTGTGATGTGATATCTGACACAAAGATGCAACAGATGCCATATCATGAAGCAACAGATCCTTTAAGTCATGTAAGTTGAGAGGTGGGGCCTTCATGGATTGGACTTTCATCGCATCTGTGTGATATGTTTTGTTCGTTCAGCACACCACTGGCTCTGTGGCATTTCACGTAGTGGTGGAAAAGTTGGAATGGAAGAAATTAATTCTGTGGACATGTTCAATTCAATTCAATTCAATTCAATTTTATTTATACAGCGCCAAATCACAACAACAGTCGCCTCAAGTCACTTTATATTGTAATGTATTGTAGACCCTACAATAATACATACAGAGAAAAACCCAACAATCATATGTCCCCTATAAGCAAGCACTTTGGCGACACTGGGAAGGAAAAACTCCCTTTTAACAGGAAGAAACCTCCGACAGAACCAGGCTCAAACGTGTGTTTTATACACATAACGAGTTAAGATCAGGAGTATCTAAAACTGATTGATTGTAATCTGTGTGCCACGCAGTCACAATTCTGGCTAGGTTGTAGAAGATCAATACTTATTTCACTCAATGACATGTAAATCAATTTATAATATTTATGTAACGTGTTTTTCGGGATTTTTGATATGCTGTCTCTCATCAAAATTAACCACAATAAAAAAAAAATAGGAGAAAAAGGCCCCAGGGAATGTCTCTTTGACCCCTATGATGAGCTGAAGAGGTGGCTGGGGTGAGGGAAGTCTGGGCTTCTCTGCTAAGACTGCTGCCCCCGCGACCTGTACCTAGATAAGCGGCAGAAGATGGATGGATGGATGGATGGATGGACGGATGGATGGAGATGTGAGTGTCAATTTCCCAACTGGCTGTTCAGTCATGTAGTGTCTCTCGTTTACCAATACACTTACTGGAGTGGATAGACACATGTTTTGCATTTGTGCTTGAGCATAATGAGAAAAGGGAGGGAGCAGCATGCTAGTTTGGAGTTTGTTGAGACATTTTACAAACTTTTTATTGGATGAGCTCCTGCCAGCAAAGTTTTTGTGTCATTGCACTATTAAAAAAAGAACAAAAGTTATGTTCAGAAAAATCGTCAAAGTGCTTGCCATGTGCCAAACAAGTCTAAACCTATCGAAGAAAGAAACATTTGCACTGAAATTTATGTTGGAATGAAAAAGACTCTAGCATTCGACACAGAGAAATAATTTAAGCATGTTAAAAGCCTAAAGGGTATCTTACCACAGCTGTCACTAGTTGTATTACATACAGAGAATAAATACAGCAGTGTTGACCATGGTAAACAAAGGGGATACGCGTGCGCGCGCACACACACACACACACACACACACACACAGAATGGAAGAACAGTATATTACTGTAACAACATACTGTGCCAACAAGACCCCTCCTTCTCCCCCCAGATAATGATATTTCTGTGAGAGCAAATGAAATGGGCCAATTTTCAAACTCATTATGAAATCTGTTCTGAAAAGGAGTTTAAAAAATATGAATCAGAAGAGAGACTAAGGGTGTAAGGAACATGAGATTAATAATAGACATTAACACTGATTATGTATCCATGTTTGTGTGTTTGTGAGAGACTGCGTGTGCATTTTGTGCTTTGCCTCTCCCTTTAGGTGTGCATGTGCTTTCTGTCTGTTTCTGTTTGTGTTTGTTTCTCTTCCTGGGTGTGTATAGATGGATACAGACTTATGTGTGCGTTATGTATGCTTTGAGCGTACCTTTTTTATGTGTGTGTGCATACATCACCTCAGCCCAAAGCCAAGCTGACAGACAGCTTCCCTCTGAGGAGCCCCTTAGTGTTTCTGATTGATCGTCATAATGCCAAGGTACAGGCCCTGTCCTTGGTGCCTATGCTAATCGCAAGCTCATGCATATTTATGAGCTCCTTGGGAATCAACTAGCTAAATAAAGGATGAGGCTGTTGGCTTGGAGCTCCGTTCATCACTGAATCTGATTGATTAGAAAGAGGGGGGGAAAATCAGCCTGTAAAGACCTGTGGTTTTTCTTTTCTTTTCCCTCAGCCTCAGTTCTGGGGTCACAGTGGGAGCTTATGGCATGTATGAGACGAAACAGTGGAGACCTCAAGGTCAGATCCTTTATACATGTTATAGGGTGACTTACATTTACTCATATATTTTATTTCCTGTTTTTTTGTTTTCTGTTTTGTCAATTTCTCATAGGCATAGGCAGGTTTTTGTTTTTTTTGTCAAAAAAAAGATTTAAACACAAATTTCTGACCTCAACGTCTGCTTTTGATTATACACAAGGTTTTACGCATCTAGTCCCTGTTTGTGGATATTGGCTGTGTTTTATAATTTATCAGAAATAAGCATCACGATATGGACTTTAAAGGGAGCAATTTAAAAGTTGGTATGTTTAATATCCCCAATTCTTTTGACAGTTGTAAAACAGTTAATTCCTACTTGCCAAATTGACTGATTACCTAGGAAGAGAGAGAAAATGATCTAGTGAAGTGAAGTCCCTCAAACATTAAGAATGTCTCTGAAAGCTTTACTGTAATTATTTCATACATCAAAATTAGAGGCTGTGAAGACAGAGACGACATCACATTCAACATTTTGGTCCCTTTATTTCATGTTAACCACATTTCAAACAACTAAACAACCAATGGTAATGGCATCACCAGATCTAAACAGCACTTTGCTAGACAAATAATCATCAGAATAATAATTATACAAAAGAAATGTACAAATTTCAAGACAAAAATAATCTAAAAGAACATAAAAAAAATATATAATACATATGAAGGGCCATGAATCAAGTCAATAAAATAAAGCGTCAGTGAATAAAAGGATCAAGATATCCAGCATTCACATTGTCTTCAATACAGCACTCTTACTGTTTTGATAGGTCCATTAACGAGCCTGACTGGAATCCAGCAAAAAATAAGAATAAAAATAAATCAACGCAAGCACAGATTGAATAGTTTGCTACAACATTTAACTACAAGTATGTCAGCTCTTCCCATAAGCACTGAAATGTTTCCTAACAAAAGAAAAGTTCATCAGAAGCTGAACTTTATATGAAATCATTCTAAAATATCTAATGCATCTAAAAATGTTCGTACTTTCTCGTATGGAAAAAAAGTAAATCAGATAATTGGCGACAATTATGTATTTTTAATGCATTGGGATGTACGATAATTCACTTCGGTAGTCTGACTTTTCGAGTGTTTGAAAATTAAGCCATCAGTCTGGTCCTTTTTATTAGAATGACAGTGTTTTAGAGAGAGGTAAAAACAGATCTGAAAATAGTATCACCTTAATATTCAACACATTTCAGAGGGTGTTAATATAAATACAGGTGGTGTATCTATAACATGAGATTTTGGTTTAGTCTTTTGGGATATGGGAAAAATGGGATAGCATAGAAGAGTCTGACCAGATGAGTAGCAGATAATGGGAAGCTGAGGTCAATGCCATACATACTTCTCATTAATTCCCACACTCCCACACATTCTTTAAGGTGCAGAGGCATCTAAACTATCAGCCATGTTAACTGTCTTTCATCCTGGGGTCAAACACTAACTGAAATCATTTCCTGTTAGTGAGTTTCTCAAATGTATTTTTAATATCTGTATATTTCAGTGGGCTTGATGTAAAGCAGTTGTTAATTATAAAGAAAAGTAAATGTGTCCTGTCTCTTTGTTTTGTGATATTTTTTTTAATCATAGGTTATAGAGGAAACATGGGCCCAATCCCTTAGCTTGGAAATTTATCTACTTGCAAACTGTAGACCAGGTTAAGATCAAATCATCCACACTAAAGTAGATTAATTCATCTGTAAGCTACACTGAGTTATTGAACAATTTAACATTATAGCAAATCGCTATAAAATTACCAAACCCTGATTTCAGTTAAGAATTTACCCCAGGCTGTTCAATGTCAGAAATTCCAAGATTTTTGAGGGGAATATTTTTATTTCTTTTTGGGGAATTTGGGGACTCATTTTCATTCATTATAGTGTTGCTGTTATCATATTAGAGACAAAGTATTATCTGGTTGTTTCATATCCTGTACCAAAAGTGTCACAATAAATAAATAATAAAAAAAAGTTGAATTTTATAAAAGTAATTCTAAATGCGGTGGCATTAGCTAAATGTGCAATATGCGGAAAATTAGGTCGACTTTTTTGACATTTCTGAGGAGACAGTCTGTGGTATGGTAACACAGTGACATTAACTTAGCTTTTTAGAGTTATAGTGTTTTGAAATAACATTAATTTGTAATGTACCAGTTGCGGATGTTTGCCTGTTTGTTTGTTTGTTTGATTGTGGTTGTCTTATCCTATTTACAGTAAGGGTGGATGCACACTATAAGATTTTAATTTTGTCTTTTTTTATGCCCTTCAAAAACATTTATGAAACCACTGCTGTCCCAGTGAAAAAAAGCTGGAACAGAGACACGACTTGGCCTGAAATCTAAGGCATGTTTCTTTTTTTCTGCTGTCATTTTCTTTTTCACAATGTCCCTGACTCCACTTATTGTAGGTTATATGTTTTTTTTCTTGTGTTTTGACAATTGAACTCAGTGAAAACACTGAGATCAATCATTTTCTTTCTAGGCCAATTACAGAATTACAAGTATAATGAAAATGAACTTTTACTTGGCAAAAGGAATCAGCATGTATATATGTGTGTAATGTAATATATATATATATATGTGTGTGTGTGTGTGTATTTGCATTGTCCACTGACATAAGTGAGTCATGGTCAAAAAAAATGTACATTTCCATTCCCTTTGAGAGTTACCAAAAAAATCTTCCAGTGGGCATCCAGCCTTCAGAGGGAGACAACATTCAAGGCGTAGAATATATCTAAAAAGGAAATACTGTACAATAGTCACATCACAGCCCAGCAGAGAGGACAGAGAAATAGAGGAGGAAAAGTGGTGCTTCTTTTAAACATTTGTTTTTTGTTTTTGTTTTTTACCATATTTTTTTTCTTTGTACAAGCATATAAAGTCCCCAGTCTTGCTGAAGCAAACAGACATTGAAAACACCAGTGTGCATGTTTGTTGCCATTTCCCTCTTCTGTACAGGTTGTTGTGTGTGTTGTTGCAGGCACGCATATAGATAAACACTCCTCAAATATGCAAGCATGCCCTCTCTTCACACACAGTCACGTGCATATGCACTCAAATACAAACACACACACATGCACGCGCGCACGCACACACACACACACACACACACACACACACACACAGGCACACTCAATCAGTCGGATTCAGGTCAACACAAAGCAGTATTGCCCTTTGTGTTTCCTAGTGTTGCGTTGAGAATGACAGGCATCGACAAATGGCCGATCGGGAATAGAGATGTTTAGCCCACACCCAATCAGAAGGAGTTGAGGGCTTCCAGAGCCACTTCATAGCAGAATTTATACTGTTCCTGTGTAGAAATAAAGCAACAAGCAAAGTTAAGTTAGAAAATTCTTAAAATTTGGCCTCGTTTCCCTCAAACTCTCAATATAAATGTGTAGCTGCACTCTTATCTTGGCTTCAAGCACTTAAACTTCAAACATGTATAATAAAACCAAACTCTACGCTCAAAACTATTTACTAAATATTGACTTATTTATTAAAAAATGTAGTGGAGCACTGTAATAAAAAAACAAAAAAATGAAATTTCGTGACATATAATTCACAACATAATGTGCAACCGACAATGACGAGTATAGAACACAGTAACACAATTTCCATATATTTACCAATAAAAATGAGTCATAATTCATGAACTGAGAATCATAACATTATAAGCATAGCAGGTAATATTGGCCTCAGCCAGACAGCGAAGAATTGGATTGGCGTGACTGCAGTATGTGGGTGAACTAATCCAATGCCACATCTTTATGAACAATTCTGTCATCATTCTCAGTGATGACGTCTGATGACAACTTTCAAATGTGAAAAAAGCAGTAACTGTGTGAAGAAATGGTACAGATGGTTTCATGGTTTGGAATGTTTGGCAAATAATTAAGAACAATGAAACGTTTTTAATCTTTGTTTGATAAGAAACAAAGAGTCAAATAAATCTAGATTTACTTGAATTCTTTACATTCCTTGTTGTTAATTTCACTGAATGGTAAAACACGTTTGTACAAAGCTGTTCTGCTAAGTACCAAGATTAGGTGATTTCAAAACAAAGTAGCTGTTGATAAAAACTAAAAACATTGCTTGAAAAACAAGTGATGAAATTGGTACTAAATACACAGATGCTATTTTTAAACAGTAATCCAAGGGAATAAATGGGGTAATTGGGCAATAAAAAAAGAAAGAAATCATAAAAACACTGCAAATTTCATAGCTCTAAATAAGACTTCTGTACAACAAAAGAAATGTTTTTTTTCTTCCTGCTCAAGTTGTCCAACTGGTTCATTCTTCTCATTCATTAGATACGTTTTGGGTCATCACACGTTTGGAGGAGCTAGATCCTGTCGGTGCCAAAGGCAACTCTCTGACATATCTCTGAATATTATGCTACTCCAGAACACCATGATAATAGTATCACCTCAAAGACATCTCAGTTTTACTTTTTTCTCCTTTAGCAACTTAAAGCCAATTTTTAAAAGGTTTAGGGTCACCAGAGCTTTTTTGCCCACATCTTTGTTTTATGGTGACGAAAAAACCAAAAAAACATAACCAATCACAATTAAATTTTCACTTATACCACTAAAGGACTAAAGCTTTGGCAAATACTGAAAATTGACTATTATAATCCATTTGCATCTTGCATCTGTGAGCAGGTGTGCTTTAGTTCATGGGTGTGAGTAACAAATTGAGAAATTCTTTACAAAGGAGATGAGAAAAGCACTGGAACAGCTGTGACCTGTCTTTATGTGAATACAAATTTTTGGTAGTGTGTGAATATTTTCATTTTGCTATCACAAAGACAAAAACACAGAGTAAAGCTCTAATACTATATTAATTCATGTAAATCTATTCATACTATTTACTCATTGCTGCCTTTTAATAACCTGTTTTTTTTTTTTTACCTCATTTGAATTCCGCTCTAAACTTTCCCAGATATACAAATACCATGTTCTCAACACGCTTTAATGTAACATGCTATGACCAGAGGGTTGGTAAGATTAATATTATTATGTATGTATTGTGATTTCTTACCATAGTCTCCACCATGTTGGTCTTGTTATTCCTCAGTGTTTTAACAGTGTGGAAAACATCCACAATGTTCTGCTGTTGGATCATCTCATTGATGCTGCAGATGGCACAGAAAGTTCCAGAACGTCCACCACCAGTTCTGCAAAAGAGGAGGAACAAAGGAGTAGGACCGGATAATGAGGAAAGAAAGGGAGACAGAGGTTCTTCAGTATTAAACATCATCACCATTTTGGAAACATAGCTGGAGGTCAAGAAAATCATAGTGAGGTCAAAAAGAAAACAGTAGATGGAATGAGATGAAGGAAAGATACAGGTGTAGAGAGAATATTAGAAAGGTTTCGTGGGGTTTTTAAATCCATCTGTCTATTCTCCTAACTGCTTATCCAACCACGTTGCAGAACAGTCATTGGATAATGTCCTGAAATTGTATGAGCCCTAAACACTTGTTGGAAATTTAATAAAGCTTATAAAACAGGCTATAAAGGTTAAATTAGTTTGCTTGTTGTGATGACATTTAAAGTGTGGCGTACTTAACAAATGGTTTCTGTTTAGTAAATCGCAACATTTTAAGGGGATATAAGGCAAAATTATTAGGTTTGATGATATATGGTGTTATATTCCTTCTTGTAGCATGTATGGATGAGAGAATGTGAAAAAAATACATGAAGAAGACAATACACAAAGCTAAACAAGGTTTTATTAGCTCTCAGAAAAACAAATCACAGTAGAGAGTAAATAGGTTCCTGAAAGCCAAATTGAAGATATTAGATGTCACTTTTAATGCTAAAGGAACAAGTATGGCAATGTGGGTTGAGAAAAAAGGCTTTAAGGGACTGAGAGTGACAGCAAGTGACAGAGAGAGAATTCAGTATAAAGAAACCTGCCACTGCATGCAGAAAAAGACCTACTAATGGATTTTAGAAATTTGAATAAATGTGTTCAACTTAAATCAAAATAATAATAAAAGCCTTTCTGAACATTTTATACAGATGGCAAAGTGCCATCTGTATAAAGTGATCCAGCAACAAAAACATGTTTATGTATACTATATATATTGTGTGTTTACTGGCTATATGCCCCAATCAGCAGTCAGTGCTCTGCCAGTGAAAAGTCAGACCACCCACCATGAAAACAGCTCCAGACTTTCCCATCTCACTTGGTTCCAGCTGAATTCCTTCAGTATTGAGACTGAATAAAACATTTAGGTACTGCGAGGTGGAGTGACAGCCATCACAAAAATCATCCACTGTCTACCTATTCTGCATTAGCAATGCCAAAGCTGCTACAGCTCGCAGTCCACTCAGAACACCTTTGTTAGTGATAGTGACTGAATTTTCTATAGAAAGTCTATAATCTAAGCTTTTTAGAAGTGCTTCAGGTTAGAAATAATTATAGAAAGTTTTTGTTGCCGTCTCAGAACCACTTAAACAATAATATCAGACTGCAAGCTTGAAATTCTTGCTTATACACCCATTGGTTTGAATTTCATTAGTTATTAGTTAACTAAAAATTTAAATGCAAAAGTATTCCTCATGCACTTTCTTCTTGATTTCATGTTAGATCAAAATTTCAGATAGTTGCTTCAGTGTCAGAAACTAATTTCTAGGGTAATGGTGAAAAAACGAAAGCAAATACATTTTACATCAGTCCTGTCAAATAGATCTTAGGCCTAAAATACATGAATAATATGAAGTACTTAACAACAACCAGAAAAAAAAAAATTTCAGACTTGTCAGGACTCAAGTAGCAGTAATGGTCAAGGAAAGTGAGTAACTTTCAGATGTTGCATAGAAATGTACCAGATATGAAAAGTGGTTCATATCTGATGTCAAACAAAATTAAAAATTCAATTTAAATGCCATTTCAACTGCAGTCACCTTATTTTGTGTTAGCTAGATTACAGGAGCCTTGTGTGAATATGGTTGATTTAAAAAGAATATTTGCTGTAATTTGTTTCTAAACCCATGCTCAGTAAATGAATAAAACATTATTTTGGCTCATCATTGTTGGTTAATATAACACTGCACTAAACTTGATATCATAGATGAGAAGAGGGGTGTCATAATAATAATAATACTACTACTACTACTTCTACTACTAATAATAATAATAAAAATAATATTATTGACTATAACTGTGATGCTCTATATCCCTAAGGTGATAAGCCATCATCAGTGATGACCCTAACCACAACTCTAGCCCTAAGCAAATACCAGGTTGGCCCGTCTAAGTAAGTATTAATGGAACTGATGAAAACATTAGGAAGAAAGTGACCTAGCTGTGCATCCAGTTTCTCTGAAACAATGGGTTACTATAGTGGGTGGGTTGCACCCACTTTTACTAAGAAGTGAAAGTGGGTGGACTTCTTTTAAAGGTATTTAAAAATGGTTGATATTTGCCTGTTCGCCTTTGTGTATGGGATGGGATTTGAGCTTTGAAAAAATAATCTGAAATATATTGGAGTTTAATTTCAGATGGTTTTGATGCCATCCCCTGTTTATCAGTTAATTTTAGCGTTAATCCACCGTTTCAGGTGAAATATTTAAAGAAATATTTAAAGTGGCCAACTTTCAGAAACCAAAATCCAAAACATTACAAACTAAATCTACCGAGGAAAGGACCTGGCAGTCAGTGTTGGTGGTTATAAGCGGTTTGCAGGAGATAAATTCATATTTGATTTAAATGAATTGTGACATACTTGGAACAACATTACTCTAGATATGAACTGCTGCATGCTGAATATTAGTAATTTGTTAGAAAGAGACAGCACCTTATCTTTATTACTTTGCTTTATCTAAAATATATATCTATATAACTCGAGATAAATACAGGAAACGCTGAATTAAGTGTGCTACTCCTCACTATTTTCTAAAAGCTCCTCCCAGTGTGACTTGTTGAAAATGAGACATGTGCTCAGCATTAAAGACGCATCAAATTCCAACCTTCAGGACAAGCGAAGAGCAGAAAAATAATCAATTTTCACCAGCTACTGATTGAACCATCATGTTTCTACTTATCGCTAGTATTACTGAGTCTGTGAAATCAATAGCTGGGGATAATTAGCCAGTGTAGCTGTCTTCAGCCAGAAGCAGAGAAAGCTTACATCTCTGTCACTCACATTTATTGGGTTAGAGCATAACTAAAGAATTTACCCCCAAAATGGTCTTGCTATCTTACTTTATTTGCTAGTGTTTTAATTTCACAGAAATTCAATGGATTTTAGATTTAAATAGAATGTGTTTTAAAATACCAGTTTGAACATTTAGTTTGTAGTGATTGACAGAGTTTAGCAAATAAATATCATATTGTGGCGTGTTGGGAGAGGCTAGTTATCTCCCATCATGCCTTGGGAATATATTATTTATTGTTTATGGTTACGTGACTCTTAACTGTTCTCTTAACTGTTCTTGTTGATGCTGCAGTATAAATTCACCAGCAATTATTGTTTATGGAAAGAATGTAGTACCATGAGTGAGTTCAGGCTTGTAGTTATTGACCCTCTAAGCACAGTGTAGTACAGCATAAGTGTTCAATAAACAGCTCCCCCTATCTGTCTGGGGTAAAACAGCAAACTCAACCTTTGTGTGGGTGTTTTATTGTTAAGATTCATCAGCTCACCACAATATTAATGTTGATAGGTGATGGGTTTATTTGAAATGAAGGTCAAAGCATGTGATTGTTAGGATAATACTAACATAAAAGACACCAGTTATTAAACTTTTATTCTCCATATAAGGGCTAATAGTTGAATTGCATATTGTTCTGTAGCAGTTTAGACTGTTACAAGCTTCAGCCTTAAACCATTTAGGCTTTCAGGCAGAAAAAAATATGACATTCATAGGTATGTACTGAGAGCTTTACAAAATATTTGACAGATTGACAGATTATTTTACAATGGGTATTTATTTTTAAATGTTCACACATAACTTACAATCTGTAAATTTAGTTCAGATCTATGATATGAATATTATTCTTTTTTATTTCTGCCTCTTTTTATGTTACGTGAAGAAAGAAAAGGCTAATAAGCAAAAAACAGTAAGAAAAAAAAACAAAAAAACCCCAAATCAATACCTCATTGGTCCAATGAGCTGCTACACAGGGAGCTGATTGGATGAGCACCACAGATAGGCAGTGTTTGGAGTGTGTGTACACACGTTACTGTTAGCAGTTCTCTCTTCTATAGATTTTACAGCTTCTGTTTCCTTTCCTCATTATCAGCTTCATTTGCTTTGCTCAAATAGGGGAAAATGTATGGAGCTGAGCAGTGTTTTTATACTTGTATACCAACACACATTCATGTAGTGTAGTGTAGTATAATAAACATTGTGTAGTGTTATTTCAAATATATTTGGTAAAAACAGAAGTAGTAGTAGCACCATACCAAACATTAAAAATAATAAACCTGGACATCTGAACATAGTATGCGCAAGCAGGCGTGTGGGTGATCCATACTGCATCAGCACAGCCACAAAAAACAATACAGATGACTGATGACCTCTTTAAAACTTGACACATTCCAGGCTTTTTAAGCCATGAGCCTCATTTATATTTAACTAAAATAATTCATAACGAGTCTCACAGCATTTATGAAGTGACATTTCAGACGTTTTGACATCAGTAGTGAATATATATGGCTTTCCAGCACAAGATTAATGCTGAGTCTGAGGCATGTGTATATTTGACAGATAAGTGGAACAACATAAAGCATGAAATGGTACTCAACATGTACAAAGACTACTGAAAGTGTGTTTTTGTGTGTGAATATCTGTCTTAAAAGTGTGTATGCGTTCTTTTATAGAAAGTGCACAGCTTACTTTATAATCATCTTCCCTCTCTGTCTGTCACAAACACACACTCTAAGGGAAGATTTGTCTTGCCATTTATGTTGATCTGCTATCTCACTGAGCAGTGACTGTTCCAGTCTACTATTTCATCACGTTTTCTAGTATTTGTGTCGGCATGTGTCTTTGTGACTGTACTTACAGGCAGTGTACCACAGTCCTCCCGTCTCCTCCGTCATATTGTTCCTGCCACTTAGCCAATCTCCTGACCAACTGCAGGATGGAGCGCTTGGAGAGGGGTGTGTCCCTGTAGGCTGGCCAGCCAATAAACTGGAAGTGCTGCACCAGGCGGTAACCATCTTGTGGCTAAGAAGAGAAATGTGAAGATTAGGGTTTTGATCACTGCTGACATAGCCGTTATCACAACAGTCAACATCATGCTTTAATTCCATGAAACCATTTCAATTTCACGCACAGCGATATTGCTAAAGCTACCGTTTTTCAGAATTAAGACCAAAATTGAACAATGAAACCCACTGGCTCCCTTTAGAAAATATATCTGCATCTAACAGGTCTGTTTGTGCTTAAATGCCATGGAAAGTTGGATAAAAATCTGGTCAACTATAACAAATACAGAGTTGGTTTTCCAGTTGCGGTCTCATTTGGTAATATTATCCATCCATTCATTTTCTTAGCCACTTATTTGGTTACGGACTATGAGGAGGCTAGAGCCTATCCCACTTGGCAAAGGGCAAAAAGCAGCATACCCTGCACAGGTTGCCAGTCATAATACTAATTCAGAGAGACGGACACAAAACGAGTCGATGGATCCAAACCCAGGACCTTCTTCCAGTGAGACACTGCCATCATCATACCACCCAAGTAAGTACTTTGCTAAACTGATACATAAAACACGTTTTGTATGTAATCAGGCTTTTGTGCTCCAATTAGTTCTTGGTTTTGAACAAATGTATTTTCAAAAGAAATAGGCTTGGATTCAACAAAGACCTTAGCTTGTTATGTTTAATTCAATTTCATGGCAGACATGGCATATTTTCAGTCGTCTAGCCCAAGGCAAGTGGCATGCACCAAGTAAAATACCAAAACCCACCATCACTGTCAGACTGATTTACTGCTGTTTGTCACAAATGCATATGCACATTGACATTTACACACAAACCAAACAAATTTAGCAGTATCATTTTTTATACCACTTTTCCTTCCTTGTCTTTTCAGTACACCTGCCATGTACTTTCTCCTCTTTCTCCGCTTCTATCTCTCCTTTACTCTACGTCCTTACCATCTTTCTCTAAATTACCCAGTCTCTTATGCCAATTAACACTAATCTAGAATATTTTCTGTACCCTGCATTTATGTGTCTTCATTTTACTTTTCTGTTCCTCCTGTTTATTTGTATTGTCACGTATTTCTTGCAAACATTTTCTCCCTTCCACTTTTTCACTGTTCTCTGCTCATTTGATGGCTAAGCGATTGGCGATACAGACTCGGCTAGGCTGGAGCTGCTCTCGCAGTGTGAGATGTGCTGTTATGGCAATGATATGAGCCATTTCACACTAGACCGCTGATGTGTTTGAGAGAAAGAGAGAGAGAATATAGATAGCAGGGTAGAGTTCTCCAAGTGCTATACATAGGAACATGCAGATGATAAGGCACCACTAGAGTTGAGCGGTCATGGATGAGTGAAAAAATGAGATGAAAAGAGGGTAACAAGACGAGGCAAGAGGATAGGAAGGAAAAGAAAAGGAGAAATAGAAGTGAAAAGGGAACAGAGGTGCGCACAGGTTGGAGAAGACAAGAAAAGGAAGAGGTGGATAAAAAGGTAGAGTTAAAAAAACCCAAACAACTGTCATTATTGTACCACATTCAACATCACTATCATTTTTTCTATGTAGTCACCAACCCTGGACTCAGTTAGCCTCGCTGCAAAAGAGATGCCATAAATTGCTTTTGCTACAGTATCCTTTTGCCAACTGCCTACTGCGTAGTAAAGGTCGCATGCAATGAAAAAATGCCTTTGCTGTATTGTTATGGTGTGTTCCACGGTATACTGTTTCACTATCTATTGCTTTTACTTGAACTTTAAACACATTTTGTATTCCTAGTAAGTGTCAGGAAAGCAGTGCTTCATTTGTCAAATAATAGAGTCCCTTGAAATCCACAACACATTTTATTAAGAAGAGGCTTTAAGACACTAAGGCGCTCCATGACTTTGAATTTAGCAATGCATCACAAAATCTAGCCATGAACTCGTAATTTGAAAAGTGTCAAGGAGGAGAAGAGAAGACAAAAAAAAGAGAGATTATGAAAGTGTGTTCCACTGACACCGACTAAAGACAAACTGAAGATGTTCAGGTGTTCTACATGCAAAACATCTAATCTTACTTTTTTTTTTTTTTACTTAACCATAAAATAAAAGAAGTACTGTATTAGATATGTAAACGTTTAGTACCCTAGCCATGTTGCAGATCCTGAAGATTCGGTTGATGATATCTTCATCGATGTCCGCGGATATGAACTCCACTTGAATAGGGCCGTAGCAACATGAATTTTTTTCTGGCCAGTACTGCATACATAACTTTAGAAAACAAAGACAAAGGGTGGAAGAAAAAGACAAAATGCAGAAGAGTAAGAATGGGCTGGAGAAAATAAAGTCCACCAGTTAGAACAAGTACATTCAGATGAAATTTCTTTCCAGTAACTGGGATAGGTTTTATTTCCTGGCCAGATCCATGAGCTAAGAATCCTTTGCTGTAGCTCATGTTACAAATCAGTTACAAATGGCAATAAATAGAAATTAATGGGAGAGACAAGTAATAGAGTCAATAAAAAGTCAACTCTAATACGCTCATCAGGCTATCTGATAGTACAGTCAGTTTCAGGTCGTGATGTCTGGTGTCTTTTAGTTAGTTAGACAAAAATAAGTACAGAATATGTTTGTAGATTTGTGTGTGTGTGTACCTGTACCTGTGCTGCATCCATTTCATTGAGCATTACAATGGAGGAGCAGTTGTAGTCAAACACCAACCTCCAGAAGTCACCCATGGTGTTGGGCAAAGGATGCTGAGTAACTATGAAGGCCGCTGGCTGTTTGTGGCTCTAGAATGGTGAAACGAAAAACAATGAAAAAGCACAATACAAACTATGAAAAGCTTACACATACATAATCAGACATTTAAACAAAAACTTACATCCATTAATGCAGCATTAATGTAATTGGAGCTCTCTCCATCCACAGAAATCAGGAAAGGAAGGCATCGGTCTGCTGGTAGAACATCCATACTGCGGTTCTTGTCATGGTTTCTGGGTAGCAAACCCACACTGCAGTCCTCTGGACGGACTCTAGGGGTAACTATGTTTAGAGTCTGATGGGGAGAAAAGCAATGATTTGAACCTTCAACCTAACTTGAACCCACACATTCACATTATCAGCTAGGGACACAGTGTTGTTAAAATAAATGTGTGGTGAGTGTTCCCAAAAATGACAAAAAACAAACGGGTGTGAGTGTGCATGCTCACCTGGAACTCATCTTTGATCTGGCTGGAGTTGGTCTGTGGGTCCAATCTGCTGATGTTGTAGTAAATGGCTCTGAACTCACACACTGGTATGGCTGTGTTTCCACACAGACATGCTTCCAAGATGGCATCGTGAACAAACACATACTGCTCCTGCACCACAAGCAAAATGAATTCTGGAGTCAAAATTTCTTTCACTGAAATACAAAACTCCGGCTTATGCAAGCAAAGAGTGCTGAACCTGCCTGTAGCCCTTGGACTGGACCACAGTGCCTCACAGTAGCTGTAAGCAATGACACCTCTGGAATAAATGATGCAGTCGAGCAAAGCTGCACCAAGTCTTTTCAAACTGACGACAAACTCAAACATTCCAATTTGAACACAACTCTTGTTTGCTTTGTGTATGAACATTATTTGCATGCTTGTGCTTTTGTGGGAGCCTGAAAGTAATTTAAAAGGGCACAGCGCTTTGCTAGTGGTGCCTCTGTGGTCTGGCTCAAGTATGTTCTTTGTGTTCCAAATCACTAGCTTGCGCTAAATGCATCAGCTACCATGAGCTACAGCAGCCACCGTGCATGCTAATTTACCTCTATCTCTCTTTCTGTCCCCCTATCGTTGCATTTTTATCTGGGGTTGGCTCCGTTTTTATTTCTCTGTTGCTCGTTTCCTCTCACACTTGTGTTTGTCTGCTGCCTCTCGCTTTTTCAATTTGCTTCTCGCTTTATCTCTCGGTCTCTCTCTGTTGAATGTTAATTGTTGCCCTTGGAGCAGAGAAGAGGCTTTAAAAGCATCACTGAAATGACCTCTCCTGGCCATTACCTATGCCAGTGACATGCACAGACACATTTGCGCGCAAAAACACATGTATACACACGTGCACGTCACATACTCACTAAAACATTTACGCACACTCTTCTTTCCCCTGTGCCTTTTAAAAGATTAATTGCTTTGTGTTGTGTGGAGCAGGATTATAATAGCATCAAGCAGCTTCAACACTGACACAAATTGCTCCCACACATATTCAAAAGACAGGGCAGGATGCATTTAACTTGGTATCAAGAGGCATAAAAACACACGTGAATGTGCACAGACAGACACACATACACAAAACTAGCTTTTATAACACTGCTGTCATTTGAAAACACTCAACGTGATGCCCTAGGTAACTTTTCTGAACCTGGTACTTCTAAAACCCATTCAAAAGTCAATTTCATACTCTGAGCTTGAGCTGTCAGTCTGAAAATGAGGCTGTTTTTCTTTATTCCTGGAAAAGTTGACTTTTTGGATATGCAAGGTTTTCATCAGTAACACAAATGGAATGCAGAGGCGGAACGGATTAGGTTGGCTTAAGGTAGCTTTAGAAAAGAAATGAACGCTGCTATTCCAAAATGGAATACCCAACATTTGAAAATGCAGACTCTTTAAAACGTTTGATAGTACTAAATTAGAACAAATTACGACACCATGTAAAGGATAGTAACCCAAGTACTCAGCTAGCAAAGACAGAACGTTTTAGGAAACATCATCTGTATTTTGGGAATACTGAACAGTACTGATTTATGCTTGGCCACTTCAAACCTTAACTTGTTGTATAAGTTGTGACTACACCAGTACCAGACAATATACCAAATGAGAAAAATTGATCTCTCCTGTGTCATCTGTTATAGAAATGATAAATTAATACAATCCATTTGGCTCTCATGAAAATAACATCAAATTTACTTGGTAGTACCTTTTGGCAATAAAAAAGTACATACATGAGGGACGTTCGTGTGAGTAGGGGTGTTACATCTCATCTCTGATATTCCTTACCAGCTATTGCATACACATATTGACACAAAACTCTCCTAAAACTGTCTGTGTCGGAATTTGTGTTTGTTTGATCTGAGTTTGGGTGCATACCATATCTGTGTGATTTTTTGTACTAGAGTCATCTGGTATTCAGGGAATGTTTAATGTTTAATGTTCAATATATAATAGTCTAACTGCATTAAATCTGCTAGAAGTACTGGGATACTCCATGCTGTCTTACTTCTGGTGATGCTAAATCTCAAACTTACAACTGCAGACAAAAGGACGTATGATACTGCAAGGGAATAAACCTTAATGTTGTTTTTTCTTCAGTAACATGCTTTTGGTGCAATGTATCAAGATGCTTTGTTAATGTAGAAAATGTATCCAGTATGTGCTAATCAAAATTTGATGGAAAGTCTCTATTAAACTCAATTCAGTAATAATTACAGTAGGTACTGGTGATTTATTTTTACATGAACCAAAAAACTCCACACTTTTTCTAAAAATTCAAAATCCATAATGCATCATTTTTCATGATTGTCGAACCCAGCAGCCTGCCATACCTGAACACCCACTGCTGTTTTGACCAACTAGACTCAGCATCATCCGTGTTTAGTTATTATTTTGCCTATGCCCCAAAAGGTTGATTCTGTTCATCTGGACGTAGCGTTTCCAGTGGGAGAAACGTTTCGTCACTCATCCATGTGACTTCTTCAGTCTCAGCTGACTGCAGGTTTCCCCAATCTTATAAACAGTACATTTGCACAATGACTGAAACTGACCCCACTGAATGAACAATGGGCTGTGAGGTTTTTGCATTAATATGCAAATTGTCATGGCCATTGATATTTTGCCTATGACTTATATCTATTTTCCATGATTACACTTACCTCTGTCTGAACCATGTTGACTCGTTGTGACCTTAGTTCTCGGATGCAGTTAAAAATGTCCACCACGCCTTCATTCTCCGCCATGTCTAACATGATGTCCACTGCAATGAAACAGCCTGTTCTCCCTGCACCGGCACTGGAGACAATCATAAACAAACATGATACTCTTAATCTAGCAAAACTGTAATAATGAAAAACTTCATTTTTTTATTTTTTACCTTTTTTTATACATGTAGTCCCACTGAGACCCAATGTCTCATTTACAAGAGAGACTGTTCCTATCCTTCAGTAAGACCAATCACTTTTAAGGCTTCAACACTGACATTTTGGGTAATGCAACTAACATATAGACTAATTTTTAATAGTTATTAGTTTTTTTCTTCTTTTTTTTTTTGTTTTAAATGATGCAGTCAGTTCTCTGGGTAGCCATATTGCATATGTATTTGTAGGAGCTTCCCTTTCACAGCACAAAATTTGGTGAAGGGCTGTTACACACAGATTTATGCAGTGGAAAAGATGAATCCTGCACTCTGTCTCAGCTGTCGGAGTCATCCAGAGAACAGCTTCCCAGTTTTACTGAGCACCCCCTGAGTGAGGTCAGAATCTGACTGAAGATTTTGCCCTTGTATCAGAGCATATCATTTTGCCTTCCAGTTTCTCTCCCTGGTCTTAATATCTCTTTTGTTTTGGGAGCGAAATGTATACTAAAACCTAAAGTTTTCCTTTACTGTTTTTTTCCCCTCAAGATTATAAGTTATAAAGTGTTCCTCTGCTGTAAGTTTGTGTAGTTAGCACTCTCCCAGGCATCTAATTAGGATTAGTCTTGATAGGTTGCTTTGATCATTTTTTAAATGAAATGAGTGCATCTGTGTTTATAAATTGCTGCACTGGTATTAATTCAGCCGCACAACTTTCCACTCCTGTCAAAGTTTTTTTTTTGATTGCAGCATTATGCTGATTTTCCTTTCTCAGTAAATCTGGCCCTAAAAACACTGGCAAACTGGGGGTATCTTATAGTTTAGTAAATACAACTGTTATTGAGTAAATTATAAAGAGAAATGAAAAAAATATGTCATGGGGGATTCATTTCTTTGCTAGATGCAGTGACTTCACTGAGTCTAAGCTAAGCCACACCTGGGGTCTGTTTCAGCAGGTTTAACAAACTCAGAACCTAACCTTAAATTCTGAGTTCTCTTAACTCAAAATGGATATAGCAACAGCCAGGTGAAAAAGCATATTTACATGTAGTAGTACAGGATGATATTAGCATTAGAAAGATCCATTTTCTTCCACTAATCCAATAGCGGAATAGGCTGGAGCCTATGCCTACAATAGTTGTATATAATTGCCTATAATTGTAATAAATTGTTGTATTAAACTCTTTCCAGAAGAAAAGTAAAATAAATTGTTAAATTAAAAAAAAATACTAAGTCTTTTCCAATAAATGAGTACTCTGGGCTATTGTGTTCTTATCAGATCAGTAAATGCTCACTGGCATGGCTGATAAAATTAAAATTAAGTACACTATATCTTATTACTATATTTTAGAAATACACTGTGAAACCTCGGAGTTTTGTAACTCAGAAAAACCTATTAACTTTGCAATCTCAGGAATGTTAATGGAGTTTAGTATGAAGGTAGAGCCTTTCTCTATTGCTCTCTTTCACTTTCTAACTGACAAGCATAAGTATGTGGAGACTTTAGTAGCCCATGTCAGGTGTTGAGGTGACACATTCTGAACAGCAATGCCTGGAGGGAAGATATGGACAGACAAGCAAACCAACAGATGGATGGACTGAAAGAGTGAGGGAAAGAGCGATGGAAAGGGAAAGGTTGGAAGAGTTTAGCGACTGGGAGTGATAGAAGTGGCCGTCACAGGAGAGATATCAAGGGAGGAAAGGAGGCACGGATGGAGGGATGCAGCGGGAACTGAGAGAATGAGGTGTAGAGGGAGGGGAAAAACCCATCTTTCAATTTACAATTCCGCTGACAGTTTTCAGAGACAGCTAAAAGAGAGAGAGCGAGAGAGAGAGAGAAGAAACAGAAAAGAAAGAGAGAGAGATAAGATGTGAGGGACGGAAAGATAGAAAGTTGAAGAGAGAAGAGGAGGGGGCGCCTTGGCAGATTACCTGTCAACCTCTGTGATTAATGTTGAGACCAGAATACTGCTGGGCCTCTATGTGTGTGTGCTTGTGCGTGTTTGAAAGCCTCATGACACAGGCCAATAGCATCAGAGTGCCCCCGGAAATTGGAAGTGACTGCCATAACTTCCTGCCTGTCTGTCCACATACTTTTACTATGGATGTCTTTTTATGCGTCTGTTCGCCTCATTTGTCCGTCCAGTTTTTTTTTTTTTTTTTTTTATTTTCTGTTTTTTTTTTCTTTTTTTTTTTTTTTGTTTTTTTTTTTTTTTTATTTTTTTTTTTTTTTTTTTTTTTTTTTTTTTTTTTTTTTCATCTTATTTTTTTGT
>VUQG01026754.1:75970-93319 GCA_015106755.1 Etia nguti | reverse complement strand
TTTTTGTTTCCCCCCCCCCCCCCCCCCCCCCCCCCCCCCCCGCCCTGTCCCTTCCACGCCAACCCTCTGCAAGGATCTCCGAGCTTGACTGAGTCTCCCAGGAGCACTCACTGCACACAATTCCAGTGACAATATCCAATAAAGCGAGACAGGGGGAGGGGTGAGATGCACCCTGACATTTAAATCAATTGCTTTCTTACAACAACTCTATGATTTTTAATCCATCTTTATTACTATCCTCACTGCAATATCTAAAGCAACATACAAGTTTCTACCATGAATGGGAGAAACACCAACAAATGAATGAATTTCTCAATATCTGTCCTGGTATTTGATCACATCTGGCAGAAATTGGCACCCTGACATTAATACAGCTTAATGCAGTAATGCTCCTTGTGTTGAAATTCAAACAGAGCTCCAGCTCGGAGTGCCAGTTGTTTGTAAATGTCTCACACCGAGATCTCTAACTGCATACACTGTGTTTAACAGTGTGTGCAAAAGAAAAGGCACAGATGTGTGTGAATTCCCAAGGTCTCTGAATGCATGTTTTATCACTCGCAAGCCTCAGAGAGGTTGTGGAGGTGGGGGGGCTGCCACCTTGAGCAGAAAGAAGTCGTATCTGCTGCTGAATTGTGTGGAAAATCTACAATATATCCTGCGTGATTTATGCCAAATATTCAACCACTGTTCGCATTTCTTCAGTTAGTTAAAAAGAGATATTACTGGACATCGCTGCAGGCCTGAAATCTATCCAGTGGAATTTAGTGCCTGTATTTAACTCCAGCAGTTTTACTGTGGATTACTGACAGATCCACTAATCCCACCACATCACTCACCATAATACAGGTCTGATCTTTCACGTTAAAAAAAAGGTTCACTCAACACTGAAACGTGATAGACTGGCTAAAATGAAAAACCTGTATATCCTACTCATAGCCTAGTTTTGGGCTAATCAATGCACATAATGCACATCGATGTTAGGAATGCATTTATTTTGTGAGGCATTTCCCTCCTCTGTTTTTGCCTGGTCCCAATAGATCTAGGCTTAATCTATCTATTGTGCTGATTGGCATTGTAATATCCATAACCCTGTTCCCTCGGCTCAGGCCAATTATAACGCAGGCGGTAAATGCACGTTATTCATAAGGAGAGAGCGAGACGTATAAAAAGTCAGACAGCTCTTGATTTCAGGGCTCTTACTAAAATGTCTGACTTGCTCCCGTTTCAGCAACTCAGCAATATCCTATTCCGTGGTCTACTCAAGCCATCTTAAACCCTCAATGATAGGTATCAAAAGCCTGTGCAAACAGCTTAACCTGATTTCCAGTGTTAGTGAAATATGGCCAAGAGTCAGGCTACACGATGTATGTAAATCATGTCAGTGAGTGACAAAGAGTCCAAACCAAAATCACTATCTATAGCTGGTTTAATTTATTATTCATACTTTTCTTTTTATGACATTGTTAGCCAAGGCCAGCAAACAAAAGATAGCCAGCACGAACACAGAAATAACTCACGTCTGCGCTTTAATATTTAAACAAGTGGAGACAAATAGGTCTCCAGTGTGAAAACCAGTACACAAGATTAAGTAGTCTGCCTAAACAAAAAAAAGGTTTAAAATGGATGTGTTTCATTAATGGTTAAGTATTGGCTGATTTATGCTGACATGTCTTGTCTGGGATGTATTGACATCTATTCCCAGATCGTCCTCTTCCTGTATAGCCTCTCAGGCAACCAAGCACTTAGACTAAATTACTTAGGTAAATAATATATTGATCCTAGATATTAAAAAAAAAAATGCACCAAATTAAGCAACACAAGACTACACAAAAAAGGGGGGGGGGCATGGGCTAAAAACCAATTGGGGAATTGGCAAAGTTGGTAAAATCTCAGATGAAAATTACCTTCATGAAAAACCTTGCTCAGCAGAGCACAAAATTTAATCCTGTGCTTGAATCTCTGCAGCAAAACACACGGCACGCTACGTTTTCTGAAGTATGGGGAAATGCCTAGAGGACATCAGAGGCGAGGCACAGAAGCTACTTATCATTAAAACAGGTAAGACACAGAAAAAAGAAAAAATGTAAAGGCTTTATGTGCACAAACCCCTCGGCTGTCAAGGAAACACAATACCAGCCTCAGCTGGGGAAGCCAAAATTAATAAATGGCTCATAGTTACAGCGGGAGGGCTTAGCGCTGCAGTGACAGTCCCCAAAAGTGAGACAAAGAGAGGCGGAAGGTAAGATAAAGGAAGAGCAGAAAGGCGCTAAAATGTCTGCAGCACATTAATTGTTCATGAGAAGGTGCATACAGGCAAACAAAGCAGTGATGAATGGTCTCATTTGTACAATGAGAGAGGCTCCGCCCAGCTTGTATGCTATCAAGCTCCAGTCCCCTCTTTACTCACTTCAGGCTTATGCAAATACAGACCTCCATTAGCTGAGTTAACAGGTAACTGCTTGAAAGCGACCCCCATTGACCAGCGCGACACCCAGGTGATGGATAGCTCACTGAGTCGGTGTCACTCGGGGCAGAGGGAGGTGACTTTATCTCTCTGAAATATATGATAAACAATCAAGATCTTAAATTGTGCAAACACTTCGATTTATCTCTGACTTCTCCTGGCTCACTTTCTCACGGAGAATTACACAAATGTGAGCAAGAGCACAAACACAACTGATATCCTCTTATAGGCCCACAGGCAGGAAGTATGATTAGATCATGAAACATTGATGATGGTGCCCTTGTCTCAACTCCCCCGCCCCAAACAAGTGCTCCAAAAACCCCCGATTACTATTTAGGGAAAATTAGAGTCTCCTAATAGTCCAGACATTGTGGTTCTGCACCCGACATGACAACCTTAATAAGAAGAAATAAGACAAATACAGAGAGCTATTTAGTGAGAAAAGCATTCCCCGTGAGAGCCCTGACTGAAGTGACTCACTGGTTAAATAATGAGAACAGAAGGTGTTGGAGACTAAACATGTGAAAAAGCATTGAAAAATGATGCAAAATTAAAAGAGCCACAATATGACTTTTTTTTTTTTTTAAATTCTTTTATTCATTTCTACAGTAAAAAAAAAAAGAAAAGGTAAGTGAGCGTCTAGCTGCGGCAGTGATGACCACACCTCTCAGCGGGTGTCCTCTAAAAAGGCTGCTGCCACAGCGAAAACAGAGTGATCAGCCATGTCCTTGTCCTACTTCTGCCTCTAGATTTACTGCCAGATCTACTGATTAAAGTGCTTTAACAGATAAATATGTTTAATTATGTACTAGAATGCACTCTCACTTGAATAAACAGAAAATAGTTTAATCCAGACAGGATAGAAATGAGGTTCAAACAACAGCCAAAAATATGAGAAAGCTTATGATCCCCAAGCATCTGTTTGCGTGGCATCTTTCATTACATGCCGCCTCACTGCCATGACCGGGTGCTGGTTGGTTTTGTGATGGTGGTTGCATCTTTGTGAACTGATGTCACCAAGGGTCAGACTGACACCTGTGTTGTGAATAATGCATTGCAATTTTTAAAAAAGGCCTTTAAAAATAAATAAAAAGGCCACCGAGGGAACTGCCAGAATGAAAATGCCACAAAAGCTGCACAGAGGTCCTAATTAGTGAGACCCCTCTACGCCTGTAGCCCCCCCCAAACCAACAACAGCGTCCACACCGTGGGGATCAGACATGGAACATGTATCACTGTTCCCACTAAGGAATGAGGTGTGCAATCTCTGTCATTAAAAATGTGTGTAACATCACCGTGACTCTAATAGGCCTTATGCACCCCAGCTCCATATAGTTAAATATGCAAACAGACTCACAAGGTTCATAAAAACCCAAAGAAAATGTGGCCTACTGCGAATTATGGCAGCACCAAGATTCATTTACCTGTTTATTTGTTATGGGGGAAATTACCTCAGTGGTCATCTGGACCTCCAACTGTTCCCAAGAATATTTTCGAATGCCCCAAGACCGAACGGGTTTACTGCGAGCACTATGACAGCTTGTTATCCTGCCATAACCAAATCTCAGGTGCACACTGCATAGGCAAACAGTAAACATTAATACAAAAGTCAGTCGTAAAACAAGCACAACTCTACCGGGGTGTCATGCCAGCCTGCAACTTGGAAGTCAGCAAATACTGCACACACTTAAACAAGATGTCTAGCAAACTCGATTTCTCTAAAAATATTGTTTTCGGTGCTGCCACGCTCCCTCTAAATGTGATATAGTGGATATTATGTGTGCATAAAGCAGAACAAGGAACGGTCTAATTTGGCTCACATTTCAGCGCTGTCGTGGAAGAGTGATGTCTCTGTATTTAAACTTTGATGGTTAGTTCCATCTTTGTAATAATGTGTCGTCTGAAAAAATGTATACCATCACCCTGTCCCACCTGTACATGTCACATCCCATCCTTCTCACTCTCCTGCAACACGGGATGTGTGGCGATGTTTCTCTGTGAGTGACAGCAACACAGCGTTGAGACGCTGTAATCCCAGTCCAGTTCTCACCTTATTCCCTCGAGGATTTCTGGACTCTAAGCCTGGTTCTAAAAGGCACACATCCACCCTTTCACACATACGGGCACACAAAAAAATTACATCCCTCCTCATCTACGCCTTTATCACCAGCCTTGACCCTTCACCTTAACTCCAAAGTGAGACTCGTTATTAGTCTGTCACATCCAATAAAGCCTACCTTATATAAGACAATGAAACCCACCTTTCCTTCCTCCTGCGGAAGAATCAGAGCAGAGGTCGAGACAGCTGTATTAGAGACTTTTTGCCATATCATAGCCCCATCAAGGTTCTATTAACCAGCCAGTAGCTACAGGTCTAACTATATTGGGTCGTAAATTCCAAAATACAGGAAATATCAAATGCAGTTTTTTGTTTGTTTGTTTCTAGTCTTGCAACTTATGAAGAGAAATTATAGAAATTAAGAGGTGCAAAGACCCCCCAAAATAACCCCATGAAATTCCAAAATGCCCCTAGACACTGATAATTGGGAAAAATACTTCTAATAATCACTTCTCCCAACTTTTGTTTTAATTCACCTCATTTAATTTCAGTGTTCATCTCAAACACACACACTTGCAATGTTTTTCACACTGTGTTTTTAACTGTGCACATGTACTACTATGTAAATATGACACCTGGCAGAAAAGCTGCTGCTAGAACAAAATCAAATAAACTGATCTTCTTTGGCAGAAATAACCACAACCGGTAACAGATCTGAAGATCTCACAGTGAAAACATAGCACAAACAAATTGTTTGAGAGCAGCTTTAAGCCAGTTGGGGCACAGTTCTGTTGACACAGAGGTGGCTCACAGTCGGTGCAGCTGGAGGAGGACTGCACCATCTGAATGAGAAAACTGAGGCTACCTTGCTTTGCAGGGTTTTAATATTGTGTGACCCGCTGACTTTCTGCAAGCCCATGTCTAACCAGCCGACATTAAGCCAGTGCTTCATAATGCAGCATTAAGTTGATTACATTATCCCCTCAACCAGAACCTTTGGGAAATATAATTAGTCCCAAATATTGAGGATCACACATTGACAGGTGGTGATTATTTAATCAGGGCTCATTTCAACATTTTAAATGTGTTTTTGTGTTTTTGTTTTATGCTTTGTTTGTTTTTTTGACATTTCCCACATTGCTCTAAAGAACATTACAAATACAATTTGCGGCTTAGTCAGAAATTTGGCCCAAAGCAGTAACATCATAGTGACATAAATATTAAAAAAGGATGAGCAGATCTCAGATATCTAAAATGTTATTGCCCATGTCACATAAAGGTGTTGCTTTGATGAGGCTTTGAAATATCCGACACAGAATACAAGAGTAAAGTCCGTCCACATATGGACCGATGCGTTTGTCACGCATCACTTTGTAGCTGGTGGCTTGTCGCTAGTGAACATTCCAGGCTGTGATTGCACAGATAACCCCTCTAATGTGTTTTTCACCCCCATCAAATGACAGTTGAGCAGCAGCAGCCTCAAAGCTCACCTCAAAGTTGAGAAAAGTTAAACTTGGGACAATTCCCATTCATGCCAGTAACAGTTAATGTGGTCGTCATCGCTTCAAATCACTGAGTTTCATGATCATTTCATGGTCTCTTGTCGCTCTATCGCTGATATTCACTTCCCATGCAGATACACTTCAAGAATCTGTGAGGCTAAACTAAGCGTACACTTATACTCAGCGATGCTTTGAGCTAAAAGTCAACACTAGCAATGAAATGTGCTCAAAAAAGAAATGACTCAGAGTTATAATGTTTGTCATGTTCACCACGTTGGTTAACATAAATTAACAAGGTTTCCTTACCTCCCCAACTGGTCTCAGCAGATGGTCACCTTGCCTGAGGTATCTTCCTTTTAAAAAGGAGTTTTTTCTCACCGCAGTTGCCAGATGCCTGCTCCTAGGGGATTGTTAAGTTTGTCTTTGTTGTAGGGTCTTTACCTTTCAATATAAAACGCCTTGAAATGACTATTGTGATTATAGAAATAAAAGTTGAATCGAATTCCCCGTCCACCCCCCACCCTTCTCCCACCAGCACAAAACACAAATAAAAAATTTATTGGATTTTACTTGAAACTCAGTCTGTTAGTGCCATGTCTGCTCAGCATTCGTACACACACACACACACGCACGCACAGATTACATTTCGCCTGTCATGCTGGAACCATCTCTGTGAAATGGCACCAAATGGTCCAGGGTATTGACCATAACAGAGCAGAAGAGATAAAGATGAGAAACGGCAGAGCAATCAAACAATGAGTTACGATTCATCAAGGGAGTAGATAAACAATGATTGGAATGAGAGGAATGCAACGGCAGCCTTTATCCCTGTTACTGAAAGAATTGGCAGCAAACTGGGCATCTTTAGCTGCAGCAAAACACTAAAATGCAATTACAGCCGCATCAATTTTCTATCAAACTATCACAAAGACATTCACAATGCTCTATCCTGACAAGCAGGTCTGAAAATACTGTTAGTTAAATATGCCAAAAAAAAATCCACAGAATCCTGAGACGGAGAAACATCCAAACAGATTCAATGTTTAAAATCCAGAATATGGTCGTTCTTGTAATGTAGGCGTTCAGCAACAGTTGTAGGAAGCCCAGGGAATTCTCCCAGTACATTAACACTTCCTGTCAGAGTTCTTTGTGGAGTGAATGCCAGTCAAATGAAAGGGGACACACTTTCAATATGACCTCTAGGGAATTATTGTGTGTGTGTGTGTGTGTGTGTGTGTGTGTGTGTGTGTAAGTGTTTAAGCCTTGAATTGGTCTGTCTTGTCTACAGAATGGAGGGCACATAGGCAAAACCTTTTTTGATACACATTAATACTGTATGAGTCCAACCATTATAAGACATAATTAAATCAAAATCATAGTGTTATAAAAACCCCAAGGATAAATATTTTGGAATATATAAATCCATAATATCCAGTGAACAGTAGTTCCATACATTTATGACTTGTAGAGTCCAGCTGTCAGGGTTGTGTTGACCTCTGCAAAGCCATCAGCCCACTTTAATTAGCGAAACGTGCCTATTTATTAATTAAACATGTCAGGCAAAAGAGAATTTAATTCCCCTGAAACGCCGCACCGTCACATACTGTACATATTGTTTTTAATTATGCTTTGTTTTAAAATCAACAGAGCCAAGGACTCACGGAAGAATTACTTTTATTTTCCAGCCTGATGTCAGGCATCCACACACACACACACACACACACACACACACACACACACACACACACACACACACACACACACTTTAATGCAGGAAAAAAGAAGCTACACTAAAAATGCACAAGAGGACATGGTGTATATGCAGGGTTAGCTTTAACTCAAGAAGTTTAACAAACATTTTTATACACAGTCCCCCATTTTTTAAAGGCTTAAAATAAACTGAACAAACTAGCATCATTTTAAATATAAGGACTGGTTTTAATACTTGAATGAAAATTCTTTGGGATCAATGAGTGCCTTTAGTCCAGAACCCACGGGCATCACCACATGCTGTGTTTCCTTCCTTGAAAAGCTCTGATTGGTCCTTTACTGCAGCTGCCTTCAGTTACTGCTTGTTTGTGGGTACTTCTGTATTCAGTTTTCTATTTATTATCTAAAAAGTATGCTCTATTGGTTTAAGATCAACTGACTGACATTTGAAGAAAATCCTATTTCTTTGCCTTGAGAAACTCTTGAGTTACTTTTCTGCAGTATTCTTTGGCTGATCTGTTTTACAGCTTTGGGCTAAATCTGAGCAGATTAGCTGAAGCTCAGTCTGTTCTGAAGAAGACTAATCTGACCTTCCATGTCTCGAGTGTAAGCATTGGTTTGTACCTTGTTGTAAACCCTCTGTATTTCCATTCATGAAGGCATCTCTTGATTTTACTGTATACCCTGATAATGACACACCTTCCTCTTGACCTATGATGTTATAAAAGTTGTTTTTCTGATGTAACAGTTACGATGCACTGACATCTGTTTGGACCTCATATTTCAAATTACAGAAAAATGCTTTAAAATACAAATTGAGCATTTTGAATATACTTTATATGTCATTTGTTAAATGAACTATAAAACTAGCTATAATACTTAAACAGTTAATACAGTTTTTTACTAAGTCTGCACTCCAATTGCATATTGACTTTCCATGGTGGTGTACAGAGGCAACAAATTATGGACCTAATTCACAAAATATTATATTTTCTCACACTTAAACACCACCATTGTGGTAATATAGCAAATGCTTCACGGTTTCTAGTTTCAGGCTTGTTATTTAGTGTTTCAAAGACGACAGCTTTTACAACACTGAAACTGAAAACACAGATGCTACCTAGAGTACAGGAATATTCAGAGGAACAGCCAGGGACAATTTCTGCTTTTCAACTGACGAAGCAACAAAAGGACTTTTACGGAGTGCAGCTTGATCAGCAAAGAAAAGCAGCAAATCTTATGTTGGAAATACCTCAAAGAGTGCATGTAAGAGAGTGGAAAATGCACTTAAAGAGAAACAGGAACTCTAGACCAGCATAGTTTCTCGTGAAAAATTGGAAAGTTGGGACAAAGTGTCTTGTAAGAATAAAAATAAATAAATAAAAGCCAAACCACTTGTAGGAAAACGGCAAAATCAGTTGAGACACTTCACAGGATAGAGGAAAAAGGAGGACTATTTGAAAAATCAATCTCAGAGGAGTAATGTCATTATTGATGGTGTCCCTGGGGAAAAAGGTGGAAATTGGGATGTCACACGTAAAAGTACATGAAATAATAAGAAATAAATTGGGACTGGCAAGAAGGATAAGGGAGGCTTTGATGAAAGCAGTCTCAGACAGATTAGTCATAAAACTACTCTGCAACACAGATGATAAAAAAACAAAGACAAAAAAACTCAAAGGGATCTACAGGCACATTAATACAGAGTAATTTGACCTCATCAAGATGAAAAGGATGGACACTGAGGTATGGCAAACTGATCAAACCATCAAACAGTTCCTAAACTATGCATGTCTGACTTTATGACAGGAGCTTTTTTAAAATAATAGCATTTTGCACATTTTTGCACTCCAAAGGCTCAGTGATTGCACACATCGACATCTCGAGGATAAGGAACAACGTACATGAGTTGATTAATTTGATGAGTGCCAATATCATTTATATTATATTTGTTTAGTATCTGAGAATAATTTATAGTACTGTGCAAAGGTCTTCAGTCACCCTTCATTTCTTTATATTTTGCTTCTACTTTTTACTATTAGTAAACTACAAAAACACAGGATTTGTTCCCAATTTTATAGTTGAATGTTTGGAAAATGCCAAAGAGGTATTTATTAACATTTTGGCACCAACAAGAGGATTCCCTAAAAACTATTACCCAAAACCTTTGCATATCTCAGCATGTGTGCAGTGTGTACTTATAAAAAATTGAGGAAACTGGAAATTAGAAAGTGGCAGTAGGGCTAAAAAAAAAAAAAAATCCCATCTACAGCATATTAACAGTATCTGAATGTGTACAGAGGAAAGAGGTACAACAGTGAGTGTCTGCAGCCATCTGTAAATCACGACGGAGGCTCTGTCATGGTTTGGGACTGCATTTCACTGTATGCTATTAAAGATCTTGTCAAAAATTGATACAATTATGAACGCAGAAAAGTACGGTCAGATTTTGATCCACTAAGCATTATCACCTGGAAAGCATCTCCATCTTTCGGTACAACTGTCTTCCCAAAAACACTGCTAATGTACTAAATCATACCTGGGTAGAAAAACACACAATAAAACACTACGATTCACAGATCGGCTTCCCCAGAGCTGCAGGCAACAGGGGAAGAGAAAAGCAACAACCCCCCGCAAAAAAAAAACAAAAAAAACAGCCACCATCTAAAGAAGAGCTTTGAATGTCCTTCAAGAAACCTGGGAAACTATTTCTGAAGACTACTTAAAAAATGACAAAGCTCTTTTTTGAAAGAGTCCAAGCTGTGCTGAAGAATAAAAGTGGTCACAACAAATATTGACTTTCAAGCATGTCAGAATTATACAAATTATCCTCCTATTTCCCATTTTAGAAGCAAAATGTAAAAGAATGAGGAATGGCTTAAGACTTTTGGACATTACTGTAGATTAATACTTTTCAGAACTATGATTTGTTAATTAGTGGTTTTTCCTTCTTTAGAAGGAGAAGCAATTTCCACAAAAAGCCTGTCAAAAAAACCAAAAACAAAACAAAAGCACTGATTTAATGCTGAATGACGTAGAAGCACTGTGGGTTTAAATGCATTTAGCCCTCCATGAAGTAGGAGTGCTGCTTATGTCACTGTTAGAAATCTCCTGATGTTGCTCAGCTATATGAAATGAATATCACCCTCTCTGATGTTAGTGGTGACTACTGACTGGATAGTGAGTAACTGTGTGTATAAGCAGCTGGATAGACAGATATGAAGTGCACACACTGGTATATTTCCTATATTAATGCAGGTAACCCAATTTAAACTAATGTAACTCATGTTAACCATGTAATCCACTAAACATCAGGTATGGACAGCAGATGACTGCTGTGACGTTAGCTAACGGAGAGTCTTTGAAAAAATAAGACACCAAGTTATGAAGGCATGATAAATGAACACATCCCAACCATTTGTTGACCTAGTTTGCCTGAAATTAAAAACGAAATGTTTCCACAAACAGACCCAAATAGTGTTATAGTGTTTAATGACAGACTTTGAAATGGTGAAATCCCATGTGGCACTGAATGGATGTGCTGTGCTATAAGTGTTGCTCGGGGAAAGCGAGCGGTGGTGGTGCAAATATGCAATTACACGAAGCACGTAGATGGAATCGAAAGGAGACTGCATCATAAATAAAACATCCCGATGCCGAGTCTAAATGAGTAATTTATTCTATTTATGATGAATGAAAACTGTGGAAGTAATTAGAAATATCCTTATCGTCTTTACATGTATATTTAATTATGTGCACGTGTATCTGTAAGCAAATTCTGAAAAGGCTGGGCACAGGCCACGATAACGTGGGATAAATATAGTAGATTTACATTGCGGTGTGCTCACTGAACATAAGCGTTGCTTATTATGAGTCTTCATGATAGCTCATGCATCACCGCTGGCAGACACGACTAACAGATGTGAGCGCTGTAACCATCTCTTCTTGGTCGCTCGTGTGATCTTAAATTCTGGTACTTGAAGCATTATATTCTGTGTTTACATTACTCCACGTTATCGAGTAAAAAGTAAAAACTTCCTCTGAGTGCTACAAATGCGACCATGACACAGAGAAAAGAGGTCATTTCCGAGCTTTGTTGACAAACTTCCCCATCAGTTTCCTGTTTTCAGCTCATTGTTAGACACAAGTTTCCCAAGGACCGTGTGCACTCTGAAGGTTCTGACCTCATTTTCCAATGGGCCGTTTCACACATACACTTTGACACAACAGTAGAGAGAATTTCATGGCTGATTCAACAGCCTCTGCACTGTATTTTATCAAAGAGAAGTTCACTGAATAGAGTTTAGCACAATGAGAGCGGTGACGGTGCTGCGCGGCAGAAAAATGCGAAAGCTGACGAAACAGTCACATGTAAAATTCCTGTTTTCACATTCGCTAAGCTACTTTGGTCAAAAGACGAATGGAGGACAGAAGAGAACGCAGAAAAACGCATCACAATTAAAGTGATTGATTGGCCCCTCGTCTGGCGTAAAATGGAGAAAACACTACATTGCAAAGATCTCATTGGTTGCACCTATTTCCAGTGTGCTTCATTAACTGGAGGACACCAACAGCCAGTGTTCAAAGCATCTGATTGATCGTACCGTTTAAGTGACTACAGAGCAGTGTACTGCTCTAATTATATCTGTGCGGAGGTCTTTGCAGCTACAAAGTCTCGAACAAGCGAATCATGTTTCTTTAATAATATTGTTTTTACAGCTTTCAGATTGGCTTTCACAAACTTACATCATTTAACCAACATAGCTAGGTGCCAAGCGCTAATTAGGTAGCATTAATCAATAATAAACAGACATGCCGGAGCTGTGCAGACCCGAATTATCACAGTAGCAATTCTCCAAGGTTAACCCGACACATTCTTTCCTGCAGTCCTCATGTAAGACAGTAAAATGGTGAATAATAAGAGTTTTGGAGAGGATGGCGCAGGATTGAAGTATTCACATGCTTACAACCTCAAATGAAAGTATTACTTCTTTACTAAACCAATAATAATAATCAGAATAATAAAGTAGTATGTAGTTTCTTTGAAACTACATATTTTTTAAGTACAGTAACATCAATTTAACATCACATTTACTGACTGACAATCTATTGTTTGTTGCTGACTCACCACCTGCTCCAACGGTTCCCAGCGGGGTAGCATAATAGCAGCTAGATGAATGCAGGTAATTCAGTGGTACTCCCTGGGTAGTGATGCTTAACCTTTCATTACATTCATAACATAAGCTTTCTGTGTGATGAGTTAGACAGGAGGAGATTTAACAGAATCAGTGACAATCCATGCCTTTGCACACACGCAGGTGGAACTTTTTAACTGCAAAAAGTGAGTTTCAACTAAATGGTTAAGAAAATGAACAGTTGGATGGATGAATGGATACAAATGATTCATCTATCTTTTAATACACATCATATAAAGTGATATACAAATATCTTTATGTGAACTCATACCCACCTTATTTTTACAAGGTAATTTTCAAGGTTAATCATAAAAGGCTCTTTATTTACCTCTCACAGAGCCATTTATTTCTGTCTAAACACCCAGGGAATAGCCAGCATGAGCAGGTGAATGCTTCAGAGCTGCCTTCCTGTTTAATGGGAATATGGATTTTGCCATTAAGGGTTGCTTTTTAGCATTTTACGTAACACACCAAGATCTGAGGCAGAGGATTTTTTTGAAACAAAGAAAAAAAACTGCCAACAGAGCCAACCAGACCAAATGAAATGGCTGACAGAGGTCTATATTTGGTGCGTATGGTGACTAACCAGTCATTAGTGATGAGGCTTGGATGCATTCATTATGGTTAAGGAAGTCTTGTGACTCAGTAGTCTAACCATCCAATAAACTCCAATAAAAAGCCCAAATGAGAAATTGCTTTAGCTGTTTCTGCATCTTTCTTGACGCCAGCTACACATAAAACAAATGTTCTCCCAAGCTAGCATCTGGATTTGTTGAACTTGCTTCTTTAACTAGCAGAAAATGATAAAGGCATCATTTATTTCAGTCACTGCAACAAGAGAAGTGTTGTAAAAGGACTGACTGATAAACAGATCGATAAATAAACAAATCGGAAATCAATTTTGACTTGCAGTTAACTGATACATTAGTTAACCCATCAACTCTATTCTATTGTCTAATCTAGAGAAGCCTCATTCCTTTTGCTTTGCCTCTGTGACTGACTTGGTTTCATGCCAATACATATCTCTACGCTCAAGCGATCAGCAAAAGCCTGTTTCTGCAGCGTAAGTGGTACTTCCCATTTGCATATGTATCGCTACGTAAACAGGTGCATACAACAGCAGCTCCAATTCAGCGCTTGTTTTTGCATTTGAATGGGTTAACAAAAAAGGGCTTCAAACATGATCTTACAGACTATGCAAAAGGCATGATTGTGGATTTGAGGAGGGCAGGGTTTGAGGACTGCAAAGATTGTAGAGCTTGCTGCTCTGCTGAAAGGCAGCAATCTAAAAGATGTACAATGAAAAGAGCAGAATATGAGACCCTGCAAAACATTTTCTTCGTGGGAAAAGACTCCTGGTAGATGAATGCGGCAGACATCATGTGGTTCTGGCCACAAGTATTGTCAGAATCATAACATCAGGTTTGGTTATTGCAACCAAGTACACAATGCATCGCACTGTTGGTATTCAGTGCATGCTGTAAGCTGCAGACAGGATTCAGTGTGGACTTAGAAACATCAGTTGTTTGGTCCGAGTGTTCCCTCTGGAACAGTAATGCCCTGTAGGACTACGGCCATAAAATATATTGATTGGTTTGTAATGCATATCTGTAGAAATTCACAGTTCAGTGCAGGAGGTGTAATAAGTCCATCCTGTTTCATTCCACAGGATCAAATATCTCCATCCATGCCTTTCACTATTTCAGAATTGTCACAGGTTCATATACAGTATGATTGGTCTAAAGTACCACTCATACAGTAAAATGTTGGCGATCCAACCACCACAATGCTCGGATATCAAGCTCCATGATCAGAGGGGAGAGGAAAGCCATGACTGCTACAAGTTTATCCCCCACAATGTGTGACATCCTTGAAACATGGGACATTATAAGCTGTGAGTGTGTATGACAGCTCCCCGGTCTGAAGTGAATAACACAGTATCGTTTGCTCTTAGATCCTGATCAATGCTGTCTCCACGTCAGGGATCATTTATTAAAATGTCATCTGTTAATGCATGTGTTATCCTACAGATATAACACATCTTAAACTAAGAGGAAAAGGCTCTGGAAAAACCTGTAAGTAATAAACAAGCTTCAGCTCCTATGAAGTTTTAGTAGTTTGTTAACCTGACCTTTCATAGACAAGTTGCATATTAGAAAAAGAAAAAAAAAAGTCAATCTGTAGAGCAAAGCTAATGAATCCAAAGTCAACATGTTTGGCAACATGTTTGTCATATTCCCTTAAAGACTCCCACACTGTGTCTGTTGTGCTCTCTAAGGTTGAAGACCAGCGTTGTTTCTAAAATATCCCATTAACATTTTGTCTTGTATGCAGAAAAAATCTCTAACATTTGAGTGATAAAAGGAGCAGCTTTGAGACTTCTGTGAGATTTGTCAGAGACCTAAGACAAACACTGAAAGAGTGAGTTGGAAACTCAGTTTTTTAAATTGCCATTCAGGGCATTAACCAGAGGAATACGCGTTAAAGTACAGCAGGCTGACCAACTCAAGCTGCAGACGAGACATGCGCAGCCCATTTTTATGCATGCTTATCCATTAATGTGATGGCAGACTTGTGCCATTTTGAAAATACTATGTAAATGTTATAGGTCTGACCTGGTAAGATTACATTGGGATATGAAGTCAGCACAAGCAGATGCTGTCAGATCGAAAGAAACACAGTCCAGCATCTGAGAGCGCTTCAACATCAGCGCCAAAGACGTTTCACTTCTGAACAAAGACTGATATTTTTCCAAACACCGAAACAGCAACACACTTGAGAACACATGTGTCTTTTTCTTTAAAAGAAAGCCTCTGGTTGAATACTAAAATTATGGCTTTAACCACAGGAGTCACTTGTCAGATTTGTACACAGAAATACACCAACTGCACTCCATGTTTCCTCTTTTTAGCTAATACTTCTCCCCAGACATTTCCATTTTTCCGCCGCTGCTGTTGTTGTTTCCCTGTCAAACTCATTACGAGTAGAAAGAATTAGAGGGTATCTAGGTAAGACGCAACAGTGCACACACTCAAACAGCTAATTGCAATAACCTGGCACAAATGAGTAATTTAGCTGCCTAAAAGCGAGCCCTGAGATCTAGAAGGAGCACTTTAGATGAATGAATTAGGCTGAAGGCCATTACACGCCAAGATATTTGGACAGAAAAAGAAGATTCATCTTTCATTGGGCTGGATTTGAATATTAAAGAGTCGCGCCTACCGTCTCGTGGCAAAATCTGAGATCACCACGGAAGCAGGTTAACATAATATTGTTCCCGCTGAACTCTTTGTTCCAAACTTTAATTATTTATTAGAAATCATCTAGCATTAATCATAAACAACATGCCAGTTAAGTCAGTAATTGCAGAAAAATTGTGACCACGCAACACTTAATGGGCAACATTAGGTCATACTTAAACTGAAGGCTGATTAGATTTCATGTCGTGGTTCCAGATGAGCAACGCAAACAAATAGGACTTTGTTTTTTAGCGATACATTAAGTGATCGCTTCTTAATGAAACAGTGACAGATGTGAAGAGACATATTTTTTTTGTATTAGCTGGCATTTTACAGCGTGGAATTATGCAAAGTAATGCTGCCTGTTCCCATTTTTAACTCTCCCACTTAATATAAAGATGCCTTTTGCAGTTGTGACCGATAGAAACGCAGAGGAGAGACGCTCATCTCGTAAAAGCATCACCTCCCCGGCTGCTTTTCACCAGTCGCTGTTATCCATCAGTGAGAAAACTGGGAACTATTTACAGACATCTTTTAAGCCTGCAGGGGTGAGTGGGAGATACAATTTGAGTGGAGCATTTCTCAAATAATATTCAGAATGCATTTGGCTGCCTTATTTCAGCAAGTGTAAACAATAATGTAATTCCCTATGGTTTTTGTAATTACAGGTATATAAAAAAATAAACATTATATCACATTAAAGTGTTCCTAAAGTTTTCGGTTTCTTATTAGAATAAGAAACAGCAAGCTAACTGGATAATGGCAAAGTTTCTGCAATAAACTGAACAGAGAAGTCTTTCAGAACAAGTCTGACACACACCTAAATGTACACATGATTCATTACGTTCATGTAAGCACTATTTTGGTGCTGACTTTCTCACACCACTGCGGTACGTCTTTCCAAAAAGGCCAGTCTGCCACCTGAGAACAACATTAGTGGCACCTTTATCCCTGCACATTTATTTCACTGGGAGGAAGCAGGGCGTATGACTCATGGAAGGACGTTACATCACGAAAAGGTGCTTCATGAAACAGACCACAGGCTAGAAGAGGAATAGTTTCCACTAGGATGTAAGTACAACCCAAACCCAAGCGGTGTACTATAAGACAACGCTTTAGTGATGTTATGCATCAGCAGAAAGAGTGTTTTTTTTTTTTTTTTTTTTTTTTACAAAGCGTC